>PXIH01S0009170.1:0-24306 GCA_003024985.2 Euperipatoides rowelli | reverse complement strand
GACATCCTCATAAGAGACAAGATATTGAACTTTTGGCGATTTATCGTGACGATCCTAACGTCGCGCTTTATCGCAAGTGTAGAGCCGGCCTAAAGCAATATTTTGAGTATGAGTTTAATATTTTCAAATAGTTTTATAAAATGTAATGCTATTGAAGATGTCTACAATATGAACAAAAGTGGGTTGCTAAAAATCAATGATTGTATAGGTTTAATAAAACAATGTACACATGCACACATTTTTTAAAAAATATATATATTTTGCAGGAAGGCAAAGATAAAATTTTCTTGATGAAAATAACCCAACAATTAATCAATCGGAAGAATGCAACGATAACTCCTAATGATGCTGCCGCAGCTGGTGATCGTGGTAACTAATACTTTATATAATTATATTGTATTGCTATCAATATAAAATTACAAAGTAATAAAACTTTATTATGTTTTAATTAGAATAGGTAATAAAATGTTTGATGGCAATTAAATATTTTTAAATTATAAATCAATTGTATGTGATAAACATATTAACTGAAGAAAAATTAAAATAGTCATTCGGTTAATAAATTCCCCTCCTCCTCAATCACTTGTTAATAGTGAGTTGTTGTTTTTAATAAATAACTTCCTTCTCAATTGATACAAGATCACAGCTGAAAAGCAGCTGGCAACAGGTGAGCACCAGCATAAAGGCTGTCATGCTTATACTTAAACTATTGAGCTTGCTAAAAAAATTGAGTTTAGTGAACTTCAGACAGACAACATTCAGGAACTTGTAGGGAAGAGTTTCAGGATTTGTATGGAAATAACAGTTCAGATAAACACGTTCTTTTGAATCATTCTATTTTATAGGAAAAAGGGTGAAACTCGTTCCTTTTCTAAAATTGAGAACGTAATCGTATGCGTTCATATTTTCCAGAAACTTGAACAAATTACAATAGTTCCTTTTTCGTTCCTGATAAGTAATTAGATCAAAGACATTTATAGATTATAGATTATTTATATAATAATAATAAGCCTAATATAACAATAATAATAGCAATAGCCTAAATATTTGGACCAGTATAAATATGAGAAGCTTTTTTTTTTTTTTGTTTTCCTAATCAATTTTCCGATTTCATTATTTATTCCTTAATAATATTAATTCTTTGGGAACTAATCGCCACCGGCGCCACAATGGGGTGGCGGTTAGTTTCCCAAGAATCAAACACATACAGTCGGGGGAGTTTTTGGGGTTGAACATCCCCCCCCCCTAATTTTTTTTTATTAGTATAATTAGAAAAATAGATAAAATTATTTTTCTGTATATTTCCTTTAACACCCAAAATATTTAAATAGTACATCACTAGTAGGACCAAGCTTAAAGTTCTCTAGAACCCCTCCCCAAAAAAAATTTCACTGCATGCTACTGCCAAGAATTAAAATTATTGAGGAATAAATAAGGAAATCTTAGGAAAACAAAGAAAGAAAAACTATTGAAAGTTGTTCAAATTTCTGGAAATATAAACATAATTACATTCTCACTTTTAGAAAAGGAACGAGTTCTACACTATAAAATAAGAACGATTCAAAAGAACATATTCATCTAAATGATATCTTCCGTTTCTTCTTTCTCCTCCTTCCTTTTCTTCTTCCTCTTTTTCTTCTGCCTCTTCATCTTCCTTTTCTTCTTCCTCCTCCTCTTCTTTCTCTTCCTCTTCCTTTTCTTCTTCCTCCTCTTCCTTTTCTTCCTCTTCTTTCTCTTTCTCCTCTTCCACCTCTTTTTCCTCTTCTTCCTCCCCATCTTCCTTTTCTTATTCCTCCTCTTCTCCTTTCTCTTCTGTCTCCTCTTCTTCCTCCTCTTTCTATTCTTCCTCATCTTCCTCTTCTTTCTCCTCCACCTCTTCTTCTTTCTCCTCTTCTTTCTCTTCCTCCTCCTTCCTTTTCTTCATCTTTCTCTTCCTCATCTTCCTTTTCTTCTTTCTCCTCTCTTTCTTTTCTTCCTCCTCCTCTTCTTTCTCTTCCTCCTCTTCTTCATCCTCTTCCTCTCCCTCCTCTTCCGCTTTCTCTTCTTCCTCATCTTCCTTTTATTCCTCCTCATCTTTTCTCTTCCTCTTCTTTCTCCTCCTTTTCTTTCTCTTTCTCCTCTTCTGCCTCTTCTTTCTCCTCTTCTTCCTCTTCCACCTCTTTTTCCTCCTCTCCCTCCTCCTCTTTCTCCCCATCTTCCTTTTCTTCTTCCTCATTGTCTTCCTCCTCCTCTTCTCCTTTCTCTTCTGTCTCCTCTTCCTTTTCTACTTCCTCTTCTTTCTCCTCCTCTTTCTATTCTTCATCTTCCTTTTCTTCCTCCTTTTCTTCCTCCTCTTCTTTCTCCTCTTCTTTCTCCTCCTCTTCTTTCTCCTCCTCTTCTTTCCCCTCTTCTTCCTCCTCTTCTTCCTCCTCCTCCTCCTCTTCCTCCTCCTCTTCTTCCTTTCTTCTTTCTCCTCCTCTTCTTCCTCTTCCTCATCTTCTTCCTCCTCTTTCTCTCCATCTTCCTCTTTCTCCTCCTCTTTATCTTCTTCCTTCTCCTTCCTTTTCTTCCTCTTCCTTTTCTTCATCTTCTTCCTCTTCCTTTTCTTCCTCTTCTTCCTCCTCTTCAACCTCCTCCTCTTCCTTCTATTCTTCATCCTCCTCTTCTGCCTCCTCCTCCTCTTCTTCCTCCTCCTCTTCTTCCTCTTCCTATTCCTCCTCATCTTCCTCTTCCTACTCTTTTTCCTCCTATTCCTCCCTCTTCCTTCTCCTCTTTTTCCACTTCCTCCTCTTTTTTCTCCTCCTCTTCTTCCTACTCCTCTTTTTCCTCCTACTCCTGCTACTCTTCTTCCTCTTCCTCCTCCTCTTCTTCTTCCTCATCTTCCTTCTCCTCTTCCTCCTAATCTTCTTCTTCCTCTTCTCCCTCTTCCTCCCCTCCTCTTTTCTCTTTCTCCTACTCTTCCTTATCTTCCTTCTCATCCTCTTCATCCTTCTCCCTCTTCCTACTCTTCATCTTCCTCCTTTTCCTCCACTTCTTGCTTATCCTCTTCATTCTCATCCTCCTTCCTTCTCTTCTTTTTCCTATTCCTCCTGCTCCTCTTCTTTTTCCTCTGCCTCCTCTCTCTTCCTACTCCTCTTTTCTTCCTATTCATCCAATTTCTCTTCTTTGTCCTCATTTTCTTCTTGCTCCTCATTTTCCTTGTCCTCCTCTTTTCCTCTTTCTCCTCCTCTTTTCCTCTTTCTCCTCCTCTTTTCCTCTTTCTCCTCTTCTTCCTCTGCTTCTTATTCTTCCTCCTCTTCATCCTTCATCTTCTTCCACTGCCTCCTCTTCCTCTGCTTCTTATTCTTCCTCCTCTTCATCCTTCATCTTCCACTGCCTCCTCTTCCTTCTCCTTTTTCCTTTTCCTCCTCTACCACCATTTCCTCCACCTCTACTACCACACCACTACCACCACCACCTCTACCACTACCTCAACCTTCATCTCCATGTTCTTGTTGACCTAGACCATAATTCACTCCTGTATAGAATATTAAAGTCCAACTGATTAATCTATATGCCTTACCACTGTAGAAATATAAACAGCAAAGTTTAATCTATTAATGTTTATATTTTGTTTAATTAAAAAAATATGACGGTCTACTATAAAAAAAAGTCAGATATGATGACAGGCTTTTTCACAATTGTTATACAGTATTTTAAATTCTGTAGAAATTTATTCAAGCAGAATAGCTTTTATACTTCAGATTACCTTGTGAAGTACCTGATAAAAATGCAGTTTTTTATGTTGATGCCTCATAAAAATTATTTTCTAGACTTGAGCCAATTTAATAGAATTGTTGTCAAAAATGAGTTTGTTTTTAAATAAACAAAAGTTTATATTGTTTATTCCACTTGGAGCAGATCCTGCAGTTGACAGTATGGAGTCATTTGTTCAATTTCAAAGCCAGAGAGTTTAAAAGTGTAATGCAGTGAAGTGCACTTAATACAGTGATCTGTTCATGACTGAACAACAAAGTAAATCATCTTCAGTCAATAACTAATCTTTGTTTTCTCATAACATTAGATTTATAATCTTTTTAATAGTCATCCAATAACTAACAGCATGGGATAAAATAATATATCATTTTTATTCTGCCAATAACTAATCTCTATGTTACATTTGTTTATGTTCATTAGCAATTAACCAGTTTTTTTCATTTAATTGAAAACACAAAATCAATGACAAAAACCTATTTTAGCTATTGTATAATTAGAAAAAAAATAAAATAAAAATTAATCACATTACATACTGTACACAATAAATAAATAAACAAAAGAAAATGTCCAATCAGTTCAAAGTTGGTCTTTATAGTTAGCTTGGTCATTAAAGGATGACACTTCTCATTTGTAAAATAGTCTGTATCCTAAGATGATTGGTTATTAAATAGATGTGTAGTTGATGTAAATAGGATTTCAACTATTTTCATTCCAGNAACGTGTAGAACAGCAATGTGATTGGACTCAAGAATTACAATCACATTTAGAATATCAGCTCAGCAAACATTCCACATTGATGTAGAGGAGTAAAGTGAAATGTATCATAATGCAATAAATAGTTGATTGATTTGTAGTTTCTTTTTAATTTAAAACTAAGATAGAGTATTTTAGAAAATGTTGTGAAATAGATTCAATTTTATTTGATTGATATTTGGTGCAATTATTTCAAATTACAGAACTAAATTCAAGTTTAGGACAAACAGGTTGATTTCCTAGAATGATGATGGGTTTCACAGAGTATAGGTCTGAACAGATGCCTTTGAAAAAGCAAGACTTCTACCGTATACAGTATGTATTATTGATAATTTGGACATATGGTCATTATAACTGAAATTTGATAAGTAACTGATATTTAGATATCTGGTTAGATATAATCTGGAAATTAAGAGTTCAGTTAATACAGTAGATGAAAATTAATGGTGTAGAAATTTAGAAATAGTAGATAAGTGAAGTTTTCACATCTGGGAAGGAAGTTATTACCAAATAATTTATAGGTTATCTGTGAACATTTTATAGTATTGGTTTATAAATAGTAAAAATAATGTGTCTTAATTATACATGCCAGATATTATTTGACCTGATTGAGACATAGAACCATTTATAATCGTTTGGATAGATTGGTAAAGAATGAAATAGTTGAAATCTTCAGTTCCATGTTGTATATTAGACAATAATGACTAATAGAGGTGAAGGAAAGTTTTTCTGAAGTCTGTGTAGACAAGTTAGTTTCTGGTTGTTAGAGCTTTAGTTATGTACCATTGAAGACAGGTTAATAGTCACAGAACGGGTTAGGAAAAAGACATAATGGGAACTTGATAATATGACATCACACTTATGCTTATAAAGAAAATTTTCAAATATTTTAGTAATATTTTAACTAATAGAGATTGATTAATAGATTAAAACATTAAAGATGTTATCATTTTTATTCATGAGATACATCCTTGAAAGTTTTAAGCAATTAGGAACTATATCATTTTTTTAGAGATAGATGGTGCAGGTAAGGTAATAGACAAGCAATATTGATTAGTTGTAAATTTGTACCGTCACTGGAGAATATTTTTTTTTATGCAATGTTTAACTTCAGTTATAAAGGATGGGCTAATAAAAGTAGAATATTGGTGGGGTTTTTGGTCTTGCTGGTCTCAGAAAAAAAATTGGCTATGTCTAGTTCAGTATCAGAATTGACTTCTGAAACATTGAGGATACAAATTTTATTCTTTACGACATATTTCAAGAATTGATTATCTTTAGTAAAGTAATTTTCCATGTTATTAAAGTATTCAATTTTCTGTATTAAAAAAAGGTTTGCAGTACAATGTGGTTTGTTTGTGCACTAAGTAAAATGAAAGGAACTGTTAAGATTTGGCATTTGTAATAGCTGTAGTAAGAATAGAAAGTTTTCAAATGGGTTAATGGCATGATGGTCAGATTGGAAGTATGATAGACCAGAGAAACATTAATTGGTTATTTGAAAATAGAGGTCCAGGTAATTGTCATGTTTTTTTTTTTGAGGGAAAAGTTTTATATTGCATATTGGAGTAAGTGAACACAAACTTAGTAAGTTCATTGGATAACGAATGATGATGATCAATAGTATTGGATATATCATGCCTGTCAACTTTTACTATTTAATCGTAAAATGTACGATTTCCAATACTTTTACGATTTTCGTATTAGCTACTGTAATGCTTTTTATGATTTTTTATATTTTTATTCAACAGAATTTGATTAAATTGTACTAGAAATATACAGAATATACACTAAAATATAATAAAAAAGAAATATCCGGATTAAACTTTAGTAGAAATATACAGTATATACAGGAAAATATATATTTAAAAAAGAAATATACCGTACAGTATATAATGTAAAAAATAAATTTGTACGTTTTTCTCAATTATTTCACACGAGGTGATTTCTCCTGCAGAAACTAGTGTGAACAGTTTCTAATCTCTGATGCATTAAAATAATAAAAGCAAAAGTTGCCAATACGACTGTCAAGTTTTTTTTTTAAATCATAAAACTAAAATACCGTATATACCAATTTCATGATTTTCTTCCTTATATAATAAAATGCAATCAATGTGGAAATTGTTTTAACAAATCACTTGATGTACAGTATTTGAAAGAAGGTAACTGCAGCTTAATAAGTTTCTATTGTAAACTTTTTAAGGAAGGGGTGGGGGAAAAAAAACCCCCATTTGATCATTTTTGAGGATTTTAATTGACATCATTTCTATCAGTCCAACTATTAACCAATCAATGGCCTTATTTCTACAAAAGATTGCTTTGCAGACTCTTTAGATAAATTGAAAGAACATTACCGTATTTATTTAGATTTCTTTGGAGTTGAAATAATTTCGGGTTTTCAATAATTCTGTACTATCTAATTTTAGTTTTTAGACAATAACTTTGTGATTCTTTTTTCTTTGCCACGTTTTATTTCCAATATGCAATTTTTAATACAATTTGTTTAACTTAATGTAAATTGTAATTAATTTTAAAATTTCCAATTTTAAAATAGTTAATTATAATTTTTTTTTTAAATATGCATATTTTTTTTAAATTATACATTTATAATTTAGTATTGGCTTCACTATGCAGTATTTCAAATGAGTTTATCTTTTGTAAAATACCTTATGGTATTGCTTTTAATTTCATTTGAATCCCTTTTTTTTTTTGTAATTTTGTTTGAATTTAATAAAAGCATTTATTACTAGCCTATATTAGTATTAGGCTTATTTAAAGTAACAAAAAAAAAACTCCTACAGTAGTTTTTTTATTTTTAATTTCAGTTAAAAAGTTTTAATATTTTTGAGTGTGACATTTCAAGTTTTACCAGGTTGGCAGGTCTGTTATTCTATTAAAAAAAATTGTTTTCATTAAAATGTTTTCATATTTTTGGATGTATATTTTAGTATTTTTGGTTTCACTGGGTTGGCAGGTATGGTTTGGTATTCATCATCTATTAGTTGGAATAGTGATTCTAGTTCTGATCGCAACAAATTTCTAAGATCAGAATTGGTGGAGGGAGGTATGTAGTGATAAGGCAAAATTTGTTAAGCCAATGGTTGTGATAGCAAGCTGTTCTATAACCTGTGAGAAGTATAGGTTTGTTGTAAAGGTGTCAAGATCATTTTCTCTAGTAGGCCATGCTCATTGAAAGGTTTAATAATTTTAAGTGAACTCAGCAGAGATTGCAAAATCTTCAGTTAGCCATGTTTTAACTTGTTGAATGCAACTGGACTTGGATAAACATGTTTAAAATTGTATGTAATTAATAGTAGGCCGATATATTTTTTTTTTTTTTTAATTTACAGTAAGTGAGACTGATAGAGAAATTCTTGAAAATTTCATATGCAATATATTGATAATGGTAACATGAAAGGTGAACTATTTTCTTGTGAGCAGAGTAAGTCGTTTATAGTTTCGATTCATTTAAATGTGAGTTCATTTATGATTGACACAACACTGTTACTAGTTTCAAGTACTCGACATTATTTTGTCATAGCCTATATGTTTAGACAGTATGATGAATTGGATCCATATTGACCCCTCTCGTCATATTTGTAGTATAAACGGGTGTTGTGTAAAGCATGCGAGACTCTATAAACTTCACTGCAAAAAAAAATAACTGGACTGCTACATTGGATAAAAGGCAATGTGGTATTTATTAATCTTTCCATAAACAAACAGACTACAGTTTGTTTATCTAACATAGAGAAATAATGCAAGAAAAAATATAATCATCATTGTGTGCATTCTCCAAGGCGGAGGTTCGCGGTCGTCGATCACCAAACATTTCTGTCTTGAGCCCTTCATTTAAATACAGAGAATTGCCTGATGTTAGCCCAGTTCTTAAGGTCATCCAAAAGTTCTCTTCTTGGTCTTCCTCTTTTTTCCTTTCTGCCCATCCCTCAAGTGCTGTTACTAGTCTCATTCTTGCAGGTCCTTACAAGACACATTCCTCTTCCTTATTTAATCCAAAAGACATAATCACCTCCCCATCTTTTCCACACGTCAACATTCTTCTTGCACACTAGATACCAAAAGCATTGATCTTCTTTTCCAAGTTTCACATCCATATAAGAAAACTGTCCAAACATAGCATTTTAACATTTTCAATCTAAAATATTTGTTAGCATCCATTCTTAAAAGTTTTTTGTTCCCAAAATGCAGATTTTGCCATTTTTATCCTTTTTCAGATTTGTTTGCGATTCTTCCATCTTCCGCTATCAAGCTGCCCAAATATCTCTACATTCCTTCATGTTCTATTTTTCCTTCCATTTCAATCTTGCATTTGATCTTCACTTTGCTACCAATCACTAGTGTTTGTTTTTTCTATATTGATTTTCAATCCGTATGGTGCTCCAATTACTGTATATTAATTTATAGCAAAGCTTTTTTTTCAATCCAGCCTTACTTGCTATGAGAATGACAATGTTATCAGAATACCTTATTCTATTAAAGTACTTTTCTCCTTTTTTTTTATCCCATCAATGCCATTTAGTGCATGAATGTTTTTCTTCACTATATACAGTATGTTTAAAAATGAGGAAGACCACAAGCATTTGTGTCTTGCACAACAGTTTACTTCAAACCAGTGAAATTATTATATATTCTAAATGCTGCTGTTTCCTTTGTTCAGGCTTCTTATAATTGTCAAGTCCTTTCCATCAATTCCTATCTTCAATTATTTACCAGTTTCTTATGATCGACCCTGTCAAAAGCTTTCTCAAAATCCACAAATCCTTTGTACATTCTGATGATACTTTATACTCTTTTGTGCTATGTTGTTCAAGCCATGATTCCATCTCTAGTTCCTTTGTTGACTCTGAATCCATATTGGCCTGACATATTTTCTCGATTTTACTTCTTATTCTTCTTAAAACAACTACTACTAATATATTGGCTTCATGTGTTCTAACATTGCTACAATCTAGACTATTAATCTACTAGTTTAAAAGCCCATCAAAAATGACGGATACATTAATTTCTTCCTCCTTAGCTTGCTATAACAGCAACATCTAAAAGCCCGTCAAAAATGATGGATACCGCATCTATGGACAGAAAATAGAGCAAAAATATCTTCTGCGTGACAGACATCATGACCAAACTTGCCTTTTATTATAGTTAAGATTATTTTTCTTAGGTATGGAAATTATTATTGATCTCTTAAAATCATATGGAATTTCACTTGTCACTAGGTCTGTTATTATTTATAGCATATTGTTATCCATCTTCTTCACAAATTCCACTTGCTTTTCATGGCCTTATTTTTTTCATAACTTCCAGAATCTCCTCTTTCAAAATCGCCAGTCCTTCATTGCCGCTGGAATATTCCCATTCCTCCGTATTTTCTCCTTTTTCAAAAGGTTCTTTTCCCTATTGTTTCCATTTTTGCACCATCTCTTCTTCAGTAGTTAGAAGTTTGCCATTTTTAGCCTTGACACCTGCTGCTATTTTTCTTCCACCTTGTTGCAATTCTGTGTAGTCGGTGTCATATTTTTTATCCAGCTTCTCAAATTCTAAACATTTATCTTCATGTCATTTTTGTTTTTCTATCCTGCATCTTTTTCTAATTAAAGAATTTAACAATGTACATATATCATTCTGTCTCGCCTTTTTCCTTTCAACCATAAGTTTTAAAGTATCTTCTGTAATCCGATTTCTATTTTTGCTGTTGACGAATTATGCCCTTAAGTTTGTTCCACCTTTCATTAAGATTACCTTGTCTTATGCAACTATCTTTTTTAAAATTATCTATTAGTTTTTCATTAAATAGAACAACTTTTCTATCATCATAAATACAAATAACCTAAGCAAAAAGTTAGGATTGGAAAATGTATAGACCACAATAAAAATCAATCAACAAATTATTAATTAGTATTTTCTAAAAGTGTGTGCATGCTTGCTTTAAAATAAACCAAACATGCTATGATTAAACTATTGATTCAGTCATGTGAGGCAATTAATTCATTTATAAACCCTTATAACTGCAATTTGCAGTTAGGGCTATAAATAAATAAAATGAAAAAGTAATTCTGACCTCAGATAACCAAATCAAATATTAAAGACAACAAAATAAATCCATTAAAACAGACTGATTGACATGGGTTCCCAGGTACCTTGCTATGTTACTCATAGGATCATTGTCAGTTTCCCAATAGCTCATAGGGCTATTGAGACATTTTTATATGATTATGTGAAATGTTATTTTAAAAATTATAATTTCAATTTTTTTTTTTTTTAAGGATCTAAGTATTCTCCAAGATTTGATGAAAGATCACAGATAAATTCTAAATTATCTCCATCTAGCCACTACACACCTCGTACGAGTGGAATAGAAGTATCCTATGCAGCTTCTGACCGACCACTTTTAGATTCCTTTAATACTCCGGTCAGTGATCATAGATGGAGTACATACATTCATGATTAAGAGATTCAAATATTTATTATTAAACTATTTTGTGTGGTTTTCCCAGCCTCTATTTATATTGTCGACTTGCTGGAATCAAAAAGGAGACACTTTAAAATTGGAATACAAGTTAGATTATTTCAATAATTTGTTTTGGAAAATATTTAGGAACTAAATATTGTAAAGAACCCAATTTAAAAAGTTTTCCTTTTCTAAAAGTGAATATGTAGGTTGTCTTTTAATTCTTTGATCTGCTCAATTTTAAGGTTAAATGTTTTTTTTTTCCTCAATGGGACCAAATGAGTGATTTTAAATACTGTGATATACAAAGTTGTATAAATTATCAATATGAATTTATTTTAAGATCAGAAATTATTTAATTTTGATAATAAATATTATATATATACTTTATATATTGTATTTCCTTAGTGACCAAATCATAATTATAATTGCATTCATAAAACTTAAATTTGTTCAAATATGGTAAACAACTAACATATCTCATTTTGATTCAAAGTAATTTACAAGAATGAAAGTCGTGGAAATGTCAATCTAATTTCTTTTAATAACATTTCCATTGCATTCAATTTCTCAAATTACTTTTTACTGAAATGGACATGATATCTGAATCTATCAGTCAAGGTCTTTTCAACACACACTGAAAATAAATTTGTTAGTCAAAAAGTTTTTTTTCTTCTCTAGTTTAATGTTTAATACTAATAGAACATGTATTTTTTTTAAATATATTTAATTCATTTATAATTACCGTAAGAGAGTAGAATAAATTATTGAGAAACAATGACAAATTCACCCTTCTCCAAATACAGTGGAAGTTAATGGTTTTTTTTTTAAAGGAAAAATTCTTTTAACATTTTTTTTGGATTGCTAAAATACTTTGAGTAAAAGAAGTTATAAAGAAGAAAAGAAATTATTTTTGTGCAATAAATTTAAAAAAAAAAAAAAAAAATTGATTCCCCCTAACAGAGGACATATTAAAAATCATATACCGTAAAATGCCCATGCTAGTGATCCTTACATTTACCACAATGCATTGCAAAACTGACCAGGCACTCTTCTTTGGCTAGAATCGGAATTCCTTAAAAATATTGTTTTTCAAAACGGCGCCCTTACATGGACATGCTTCCTAAAACTTTAGGAAATTATCTTGAAAATGCCACTATGGCTGGTACATACTAAAACATAATGTCACACATCAATAAAGGTTGGCTTATATACTGTATGTGCCAAGTAAGAGCGCTGTTTAAGTTAAAGTTTTCACTTTTTAATTTACAGGCCTCTTTCGTTCTGTTTATGAGGATTCAACGTTATTCACAGAAACTACATACAGTATATGGAGGGGGTTTTTTCTAAAGGGCGTGCTTGTATGGCTATGTGTCTTGATATTTATCTAGATGACTTAAAGTACACAAAAATGATGTCACAGCATAATAATGTCAGAAGGTGACATGAAGTTTTTTACATGGCGCTCTTGTATGAATACACTGTCTTGAAGCTTAGATGAGGTAAAATGAAGCAAAAATCTAGGGGGGGCGCTCTTGTATGAATACCCCTTGGATTTCTTTCAGAGTGATAAAAAAGTCAAAGTGCAGTGATGATACACTTCTTCGGCGATGGCGCTGGTTACCTATGTTTTACCAAGAAATAGGGGGGGGGGGCACCCTTGCTTGGTGGGGTGCTCTTGGTCAGCATTCAACAGTATATAGTTTTCTATACAGGAAGACATAAAATTCATACTGATCTACTGTATCTTTGGATATATTCCAGGAAAACCGGATTTGATTGCTAACTGGTTTTGGCCTACTTCCGGTAGAGACGCAGAAGGTGACATGAAGTTTTTTACATGGCGCTCTTGTATGGATAGACTGTCCTGAATCTTAGGACAGTATATCCATACAAGACTTGTTTCACCTCTGGGGGTAAGGGGGTGAAACAATCTTTTTTAAAAAAATTATATAATTTTCTAAATAAAACAAAAACTACTGGCTCTGCTTCCTCTAACTCTGTAAAACTATTGTGTAAATTATTTGTAAATGAAAATTCTTCTGAATTAGTTTCTTCATTAGAAACATTTCGGGAATAATTAATAAGCTATGAATGCAAGCTATTAATTAATTAGACATGTTTAGGAAAAAATGCATTTTTTAAATTTATTAAATGCAAATTTTTTTTTTTTTTTAAATAAATTTGCATTTAAATGACAACTTTTATATTCACAATTTTTTAATACCTTTTACATTCATACATAAATTCATTGAAAAACATTTGGATTGTATAATTTGCATGTTTAGTAAGAGGACTCTATGAAAATAAAATTTCCGACTTGAACCAACTTAATCCAGGGAATGAAGGTTTCCCCGGATTCGAACTGGTGGCAAGCTAGCCACCGCAGCGCTGAGCGGTGTGCCTTAACCGCTCAACCATTCCGACGGGGTATTAAAAACAAAATTATTTATTTTATTGACAACCTTTTTTTTTTTTTTTAAATCATACAAGTATATTAATTAAAAGTATGCCTGCATAAATGAATTAATCTTCATATGCAAAAAAAAAAAAAAAAGTTGTTTGGTATGCAACATTTTAGAAATTTTAAAATAAATATATATTTTGACAATGAATGGTTGGGAAGTCTTAATGGCACAGGGATTAAGGTAGTTGCCTGGTAGGCAGGACATCCCCGGTTCAAATCCCAGGATGTCCTGCCTTTTTTTCTGGGCAAAATTAATTTCTATGCATGTTCTTAGAACATTATCGTCTGCCAGTGCTGGCTGGCAGACTTCATTCTATTGACATTAATCTTTATTCTGTTAAGATTGAAAAATGTATAATCATAAAATCTAAATGGTGAAGATAAATAATTTATAAAATATTGCACTGAACACCTGAAAATGTGGCAGATTCCCCATCCATGTCCTATATTTTTGTTGCCTGGTGAGATTTCCTTGATCATCCTTATTCAGTACAAATTCCTATAGACAATGGATTAATGGTTCTACTTGTGCAGAATAAAATTTTATTATGAAGTCATGATTGTGTCAAGGTACTACAAATAAAATTTTAAGTTTGACCAAATTTATTAAAATTAAATTTATTCATTCAAAATGGACGGACTTTACATAAATTAATCATAATTAAAGATTTGTCAACATATAAACCAAATTTTCACTGGTTTCTATGTTTCATAATTACATCAGTCCAAATGACATAAAGATGGTAGCTGAATAAATTTGCTGCTTAGTTTAAGAGCATGGGCCTTGCAAGCAGAGATTTGATTCCAACTACACCAATTAATATCAAACTACCATCAAGTATTTATAATATGTGCATGAAGAATTACTGTATATATATATCTAAGACTTGTTTGAGTTCATAAATAATGCATTTCTGAATATATGCAAGGAGGATTAATGAGTGAAACTGTACTTAAATGCTGCACAAACTGTATACAGGATACTCAGCATGTACAGTATATGCAGTATATTTTAAAATAAATTGTCATTATTAAAGCAAATGACATTGTTTAGGTCATTCTTTCTAGCTGTTAATTTTTGACCCTTGACAATTTGAAAGGGAAAGGTTGATTGTTGCAAATTTTATCACTCATGTATAGTAAGTACGATATCAAAGACTAATTATTGTCTACACCATTTAAAAAAAAAAAAAGACTTGTAGTAGATTGAAGGATTGTGATCACTGGGTATGAAACTGATAGAAACCAATGGAAATGTGATTATAGAACATACAATCATAAGATTGCTCTAAAAAGAAGTTATAAAAAATATAATTACATCATTTTACTGAGGCATGACACTATATTATGATTGAAAGTTTTACAATATTTACATAAAAAAAAAAAGGAATGTATCAACATTTTTAAATAAAATGTACCCTGATTTAACTGAATAAATCTTTTTATTACTCAAAGGCTATTATTTACAAATGAAAGGTATAATTTAGTGATCGCTACTTTTGATATTAATGAGAATGAGCAAAAACAATCCTCTGTGATTTTACATTTGATTAAAAATGTTTATAGATTAGGCTAAACAAAACAAAAAAAAGTCCGTAGTGATAAATTATAATAAAAAATGGTATGTCATTAAAAAATGATGACATATTTCTGATGTGAGTAAACTCATAGACATGTAAAAAGTAATGGAGCCTCCTTATATTTAAAATTCACTGTTGGATTTTCAATGGATAAGACATGTTTAAAAGTTAATGCTTAATACTATCCTTAAGGCCCCTTAGATCCTTAGTTGTTTACATATTTTAAAAAAAAAAACTACCGAAATTTGAAAATAGTCATTTTATTCTGCTGATGTTAAACTCTCTATTCGTGGAGTCTGTTAAAATGGATAAAACTATTCTAATGTAGGAATTATGATTTTAAGACTTCATACTAATAGTTTAATAAATATTTTGTTAATACGGTAAAAGGATAGATTTTAATTATTAAGAAAGAATTCTCCACATCGTTATCTTCCCATTATCATCAACCAGCCACATAATTACAATTTGGAGCAAATATTTAAGTATTTTTAAGCTACTATATCGAATTCAATACACTTGCCCTGTTGGGAGTCTATATAATTTAAAGATGGATCCCAACATTAATTTTAGTAAAACAGCCTTAAAATATATAATTTTCTAACTAATACAAGAAATTTTTAGAATTGTATAGCATATTGACTATAATTTTATTCCACTATTATCAAATAGTCATAACTACTTACTTAATGACAGTGTAACTGTTTCAGCTCCAAATTTATGTTTAAAGTTGGTTTTATTTTGTTTGATCGTGTTTTTACTATAAAAAATTAACATGCAACCAACATTTTTAATTCACAGAACTTTGTGTGTGAATTTTTCTTAAAATAATATAATTTAATAAAATATTTCCTTATAGCTATAAATATTAAAATAAAGCTCAAAACCATCTCATTTGGTGCATTGTGAACATAAAACTTTGTAGCTTTCACATAAATAATTTTTCATTTAATTGTTAATTTTTAAGTAAAATTGATTCATGCTGATATAAATCTGTGCTTATTCAAATTTGCATAAATTTATCAAATCTAAGACTTTGAATCCTAAAAGCACCACATTTATGTATAGATTTATGAATCTAGTACCCTAGCTGAGGGAATAAAATATTTTATTGTTTTTTTTCATAATCAATAATCTGTAATGAAATACTTGAATATTTGTACTCCTAGTGACTGGCATCATTGCTGTAGTATATTCTGTTATAATTAACAAGCCTAGTGTAAATACAGTATATGGATAAATCAATAGATCACGAAAGATTGACTTATCGCAATATTTGAATGATATATCAATATTGTGTGATATGGATTTACAAATAGGGAATTGTTCGATTGGTTAAGTGACGACAAACAATTGTTATTATATTTAAGTTGTGCTATGCTAGGCTTAGTGATGTAACTATCATTTGAAATAGGATACTTTTTTGAAAAAAACTTTCAAAATGCATTTATTTTAGCACTATGAAGGGGAAAAGTCTGCGGGTGCTTCTACGTTTTTTAATTTACACCCTGCAGAAGGGAGAGAAATTGCATCAAACAGAAGTTTTCTTAGTTTTTTTTCACTCATGAAACAGACAACATAGTCATTCTCACTTTAAGATTTTTTTTTCCTCCTTCAGGTCTTTTGAAAGCATGCCAAGATAAAGAATAAAATTTGCTCACTCAATCCTTTTAAAGATTTATGAGTGCAGAAGCAAGTTTTATGACATGCTTTGCACATAAACATTTTCTTGCCTGACAACTCTTAGGAGATTTGTTCAAAGTGCATTGTTGAGCATAAGGTGTTATGACTTCTAGAATTCTCCTCATACTTAATTCCAGACTAATTAGATAAATGGTTAATCTTGCTTAACCATTTATCTGCCTACAGTTTAGTGTTGTAAATTATTTCTATTTAAAATTTGCAATAAAACCATTTTTCCAAGTTTTATTAAGTTTATTTAACATTATTGTTCCCTGATAAATTACACGAATGCACAAAAGGTGAGCAAAAAGCTCAAAATTTCTCTATTTCTATATTTTGAATACTATATCAAATTTAGAATCTTCTGGATTGACAAAGTTCATTTTGGGTAAAATATTCTGTATATCAACATTGTTAAGGTGTTTATATTAACATCATCCATTTGTAATGATATGGCTCCACAAATTACCTGATGCCCAGGTTTCCATTTCTTTGTGGTAGAAATATTGAATCAATTTCCACAACAACTGGCTGTCCATTGTCTTCTATTCTGCCCAAATGCTGCAGACTCATCACAAACATCAGATAAAAAATTTACCATTGTATGACAATTAAAAATTAATGATTAAAAAAAAAGAATTTATAATTATTTAATCCTTTATTTATTCTAATATATAGGGTTCTAATTCATTTATTGAGCATGATGTATTTTCTGCTATGACTTTAAAATGGAGCAATGTACACACTAGATTATCTTAAGATTAATTTAATCTAAATTGCAACAAATTATCTTACACAAATAATAAAAAGTTAGCTGAATGCTAATTGATATACATTGCAGCTAAAGGGATTTTAAAAGTCACACAAAACAAATTTATTTATTTTCAAAGAAAATCGCTTTAAACACTAGTTCCACTTGGTTGAAAAAAAAAAGTTATTTAAAAATTAATTAAGAACCTTGTGAGCCTGGCTGAGCGGTAAAATGCTCGCTGTTTGATATATTATTCTAAAGTAAAGGTTCAAGTCCTAGGGGAGACCGGGGATAGGTTGGACAATTTTTGATGCATAATTTCTTAAACTTATTAAATGCCATATTGCTATGAATTTGGCACCATTTGATAAATCAGAATGTGAACTAATCATCTGACTACTAAAAACTTGTGTTACATTACCTACTACAACTGAGTCGAGGAAAGTGCAGAGAGGTACATTGTCCAACCTATCCCCATACATGGATGCACATTAAACATAGCATGGTGATAGTTTTAATGGATAGAAAATGATAATGAATAACTCAAATAGTGTAAAATACTAAATTTAATTAAATTTAGTAACTAACTATTACTAGAAGGAAGAAAATTTGAATTGTCCAACCTATCCTCATACATGGGGTTACATTGAACATTATTTTAAAATAAAACTAAATTGGGGATATATTGGACATCTGGCCAATGTAACACTGTGAGTGAGACCTAACAAAACAGCTAATACCTTTTTTTTTAAAATGGGTGCTTTGATTTTTGCATAGCATTATTTTAAGTACCTTTAGAAATGTTTAAAATAAGTTGCAGTGAAATTCTTATATAATGAAGTATCTGAATCACAACTAGAAGGAGATGAAAATATTATAAAGTAAAAACTTTCACTCACTTTGTCATGTGTGAGTGCAAGACATTATATGCAATACAAGCAGACTTGTAAAAAGGTGGGAAAAATAAATGATCAGTTGCAACAATATGGAGAGAAATATAAAGGTGTTGATGTATCACCCTGTCCAAACTAACTCATGTCTCCCCTATGTAGTGCATACAGAGTTAATATATGTATTGTAAATTTGTAAAAATGAAATGACCAAGTTAAGCCTTTTAGCTCCTTCTGAAAAATATACTACCAGTGTCCACAAAATGGAGCTTATATCAAGAATTAGTGACATCTATTTTAGTAATGAAATATGAGGTTGTTATAAGTACAAGATTCATCTCAAACACAAAGTGGCACCCCAGCAGATCTGCATCTTGTACATTTTTTAATTTTCACTACTTTGCACATGTTTTGTAAATATTGCCCTTTCTGTTTTGTTTTTCCTATCCAGAAATGAAAAGGGGTGGGGGGGGGAGGTAATGAATAATGGTTATTGTTTGCTGAAATTTTTAGCAGTTATGAAAATATGTTTAAAAATAACAAAAGATGTTTTAAATAACATCTAAAAATTTCTCAAATAATATCCATCAGATCCCCCCCCCCCCTTTCAAATTCCTTCCATGAAATAAAATTCTTGTGAAAAATAATAAAACAGAACAATAGCTTCAGCACAAAATAATTTTGATATTTTATGAATATCATTTAATATAATAAAAGGCTGCGGGCCAAGTCGAGCGGTCAAAGTCGGATCGCTCAGTGCTTCTGCGACCAAGTCAGCCGCTAATTAGAATCCGGGAAACCCTTTTCCCGAATTAGACTTTGTAGGCTACATGCAGAATGTTTTTTCGGCTTTTTTTTTTTTTCTGTAAGAAAAAAATTGTCTGTTGCAGTTTGTACGAGAGAGAAATGAATTTATATTTATAATCTGTAAATATTGTAACCTCACTGAAGTAATAAAATAACATTTCTTTGTGACAGAATTTTTTTTTTTTTTAACAATAATATAGTGTAAAGATTCTACAATATTATAATAGTTTGGTATAAAATGCATAAGTTTTTTTTTTTTTAATAGCTAAATAAATAAACTAACACATACTTTATCAATTATTTTTAAAGAATCTTAAAATTTTACAAATACTATTTATTTGATATGTTCTGAAAACAAAAAAAAAATCAATTCAGGCTAAAGGAATGACAATATTCTGAGCTAAAAAAAAGACTAAATTTCTAACATGATTTCGATATACTGTATCTGTAATAACATTTTGCATATGAATAACATTTGAACTCAAAATTAAAACTAATCTTTCTTTTACTGCTCTATAAACTCCATTCCTTTTGTATTGTAATTTTTTAATCAAAAAGGTGAGGAGAAAAGAGAGAATAATAATATTTGAACCTGCCTCAGGCGGTAATTGACTGTTTGATTTGTAATGTAGCCGTAATCTTATTTTCTCAATGGGCAACATTCTGAATGCTATTATTTTAATAAACAAGCATTTTTTGTTAATACTTATATTTTTATGAATGTCTGTTACTTCTTCCATATGTTTCCAATAGCTTTTTGATAAGATTAACTAATAATGACAACAAATAGTATCAAACCCCTAAAATGATTTTGTAACCGGGAATGTTCTTGTGGTATGATTTTGGTCTTTTTCTAGATGCAGTGTGGATGAGGTAAGTTGTTAGGAAGGAACCTTCATTGTTAGCTTGTTTTCTGAATCTGAGCTTTACTGCAATAGATGAGCTGGTATATCTAGTAAAAGTGTGTGTGCACAGAATGAATACTTGGAAACTGGAAGTCGATTCAAATATGGTTTATTATAACACAATAATATTTGGAATTGTAAATAAATAACAATTATTATGCATAAATATTTTGAACGAGCAACACTGGAAATATATTTGTAACTTAGAATGGAAATTTGCATTAGCTAGCTAAATGTTCATTGTTCGCTTACCAAAGTTTATATGATAGCTTCAGCTAATAATATCTTAGCTCTTGTAACTTGAGGTTGAATTTCCTTCTGTCTTTTCTACCTCAGAAAGCGGGTAGGCTATACGTAGAGGTTTGTGGATCTGTCTGTTGGATTTCAGGATCAGCCGCTGTCTAGTGCCCAAGCAGCAATTATAGCGTTTTATCTAGCAAGTTGTCTGGCAAGACTATTTTAGTAGGAGGTTAGACCACAGAGTGTGAGCCTGAATTTAAGCTAGAACAAGGTCATCTGAATAATTCTGGCTTTTATATTAGCTGGTCGGATTCTCAAGACATTAGCAAGTAATTACATTCTGGTTCTGCTGTGCTTTCCATTCATCCAGAGTTTTATGTAGGTTGAAATGGCGTTGTAGATTAGACAAACTGGAGTCTGGATAGTTTGAAGAGCAGATAATGTTTCAAGCCATTTGCTTGAAATATTAATTTGGAAATGTCTATTGTCAAATGTTCTTTTATTGTAGGATTCAATTTTGGTAAAATTATCACTTTGATAAGCAATTATATTTTTTATATGAATTAGTATTTGCCATTCTAATTATTTGTTATTTCCTAACTTAGCCATTCTTATCTTTCAGAGTCAATCAGTATCTCTGTTGTCTTGCAATAGTTTATTATTTATTAGACAGATACTTTGAAATATAAAACTTGCACTGTATTTCAGAAATAGTATATTTTATTAAAATGGAATAAAATGATTTATTACATATTAATAGGTTGATTCTATTATTATGTTGTCTTACTCATGATTAAGTACATTTATTATTTGCTTGTATTTAAACGCTTGTCAATCATATATGGTTTATTATAACTCTTGTGGCCAATTGTGACAGATTAGGGCCAAGGTTAGGACTGTTACATCCTCAGCTTATGCAATTATTTCATTTTTTTTCCCTCATTTTTTTTTTTTTGGGGGGGGGTAACCAAATGGAACTTTTTTTTTTTTTTTTGTAGTAATATTCTTTAAAATTAAATCATTTAACTTAAAAAAAATTCCATTTTGTGAGACCTTTAAGCTTCACAATAAATTTGAGAATAATATTTAGTGTATCTCCTGATGTCAGAACAACTCACCAACTTCAACCAATCATCTCTAAAATGAAGCATACCAACTCTGATTCAAGCCTAGATGATTTATATAGTTTCTATTTTAGATGTTTTCAGTCCAGTTAAAAGATGGCTTTTCTTTAGGGAATGTTTTAGAGAGTTTAAATTCAACATTTCTATTGTTTAAAGAGCTAATATTCTCTTTAATCCTTAGAAGAAAAATACTTTCACAAAGACAATAATTAAGTTCTCACTATATCCTTATCATAAGATCACTAAAACATATCTCAATAAGGATATGTATGGTTCAGGATTACATTTACCCTCTCCCAATCAATGTTGAATGGAAAACTATCCAGAATATACTTTCAAGTGAAAAGCATTGTGAAAATTGACAAGTTCAAGCATCAACCACATGATATCTGTGAATTGCCTTCAGTAGGCAAGTTTGCATCCAGAACTAGGGCTTGGGAAGTGGCAAACATGCCATTTTGGCTTGATGTTTCTGCAGTGTCATTCGTAGAAGGCATTTTGGGATTCAACCTATTGAAATATATATAAAAATAAACGTTTAATAATTATAAAAATAAATAAGCACTAAAATAATACAACAAAACTTTATTATAAAATTTATGGGAAAGTCATTTTATATGTTTTGATATACAGAAGTATGTAGGACAATATTTCATTTAAAATAGGCTATACAGTATATTAAAAAAACATGAAAAAAATGTTTTAGTAACATAATCCTTACAGTTGAAAGACCTTATTGCTAGCCTGGAAACTAGAATTTTGAAATTTATATACAGTTTGTGCGTGGTGTGTGTATATAATGAATATATACAATATACACAGGTCATAGTTTTGTAGGCTATGTATCCATTTACTGGTAGATGAGAAGGTTTGATGACCATTCCACCACAAACACTTCCAACAAATTTTCTTTCCTAATATTCATGATAAATTCCAAATTTTCTGAAATACACAACTAACTGCCCATATTCAAACTCCCTGGCGTCGACAGGAAAGGATGTTCACCACTCAGACTTCCACAGTCTGAACACCGCCAAAAGTCACACACTCTGAAAGCCATAGGAGAAACTAATATTTTAAGCTCCTAAAAATTGTTCTATTAATGCCTGCAGGGTTAAAAAAATATAGTGTAACTAATATTTAATTTATAGTAAATGATGATTGACAGAAGATTAAGGGTGGCAGGGATGTTGTTAAAAAAAAATCTCATATCTCCAAATCTGATGGAAGAGAAAGGATTTATGCCAACCTCCACATGCTTAAGGATAAGATCTGAAAAAAAAAAATTATCTCAACGCTTAAACAGATAGAATTCCAACATCCTTTTAAAGTTTAGCAACAAATCTTTTTTTTTTATTATATTTTATTTAAATTATAAATACTACCAGTTTAAAAGCCTGTCAAAAATGACGGATACAGCGACATCTATTGACAGAAAATAGAGCAAAAACATCTTCGGCTGTCATCGGCTCTCCGAAGATGGCCGACAGCATGACAGACATCATGACCAAACTTGCCTTTTATTATAGTTAGACTAGTTTAAAAGCCCATCAAAAATGACAGATACAGCGACATCTATGGACAGAAAATAGAGCAAAAACATCTTCGGCTGTCATCGGCTCTCCGAAGATGGCCGACAGCATGACAGACATCATGACCAAACTTGCCTTTTATTATAGTTAGACTAGTTTAAAAGCCCATCAAAAATGACAGATACAGCGACATCTATGGACAGAAAATAGAGCAAAAACTTTTTCGGGCATCATCGGCTCGCCGCAGAAGATGGCAGAGCAGCGTGACAGACATCATGACCAAAGTGACCTAACTTGCTTTTTATTATAGTTACATTCATACTTTTTTTTTTAAACAATTAAACCTCTACAATATAATAAAAATATTTATTACAGATTTATGGAATAAATTAATAGAACAAATGGTCACAAAATTTCTTTTTAATTTACTAATAAAACACATATCACACTAAATAAATCTAATGCTTAAATGTTGTATATGCCAATGGAAGAACCCCCCCCCCNCCCCCCACACACAAAAAAAAAATACATAAAAATTTACATATTTTTCTTTCAAATAATAAATTGGCCAGACAATTTAGAAAGTCCAAAAAAGTAGGGTACTGTACTGTGTCTGATTTAGAAGAGTACGGTAGTTTGCTGAAGTCTAGGAAACTGAATCTAAAAATAAATTAAATGGTGAAGTTCATAAATTATAAAGTCAATGGCAAAATATTATGGCAGATTTCCTAGTTGATTATTGTTCTTAAAAGTTTAAATAAAACATTAAACAGGTACTGGCATGGCTGGTTCATCAGGCTGTAGACCAGGCTCTTGATTAGATCTACATCTTTGAAATTTAATCTTTCTTCGTCTAAGCAGGATTCGGATTTCAACTGGCTAGAACTTTGCCTTTGTCAGAGCCAAAAGATGGTGACCTGGGTGACTTAAATTTGATTGAACATGGGTTTAATTTCAATACAGGCAGGAATTCTCGGTGAATTATTAATGAAGTATTATTGTCCGATCAATTCTTATTTAATAATACAAATTTTAATAGTTCTGATTTGTTAGCTTCGATTCACAGTGATACTGTTTATGGTCTTCATATTGATTAATAACATCTCGAGACATTTAGTAAACTTTATTGGTTTGTAAATAACACGCCAAATTCAAATTTCATGTTGGTAGATTATTACAGTAAAACACAGTTCATGCTTATACACAATTAAAATTAAGAAATTTAATTCACAGTATAAAAATTAGATTCTCAAATAAAGTTTCAAGCAATTATAAATAACTAGCTGAAGTACCCGGCGTTGCCCGGCCATTTTAGAACTTCTCTCCCTGCATTATGCCTTAATGCTACTCTCCTCCTTAATCCCACCCTC
>PXIH01S0009154.1:2081-13575 GCA_003024985.2 Euperipatoides rowelli | reverse complement strand
TTTGATAGTAATAATATCTAACACTAAGAAATTTAAGTGTGGCTGCTTATTCTAATGCTTGATAGTAGTAATATCTAACACTAAGAAAGTTAAGTCTGGCTGCTTATTCTAATGTTTGATAGTAGTAATATCTAACACTAAGAAAGTTAAGTTTGGCTGCTTATTCTAATGCTTGATAGTAATAGATTCTATTTTTATTAATAATAATTCCCCAAAATTAAATAAGTAAATTCCCCTACAGCTTTTATTCCTTCAATTCTAACATCTGAATATTACTTAAACTTTTTTTCATCTTCTTAATTCAAATTATAATGAATTTTGGTTGGACTTTATAATTCTTTTTAAAATAAGGCTTTGAAAGCATTTGATGTAAGTTTAATCCTTTATTGAAATTTGTATTCTATAATTTTTATTTACATATGTGTGTATACATACGGTATACTGTATCTCATTTTTTCATTGGTTTTATTTTATTTTATTTGTCTTTTATTTAGAGTTGCCTTGAAAATACTCTCAGAGTTGAAATCGATAGATGTTTTTCTCTTAACCTTAATAACATATTGGAACATTTATATGCAGTTTATATTTGTGTTAGTGGTGAATCATCAATTTATTACTGCATTGTGAACAGATGATTTTACTTTCTATAAGTGATGTATAGATGTTTCATTCAACATTATTATTATTATTATTATTATTATTATTATTGTCTGACTTCATCCAACGAGTACAACTATTAAGAATGAAGACTCTTCCACATGTGATGTTGTACGGAAATTTTATTTATCGAAACTTTTAATTTACATCAAAAGGTAAAAAACAAAAATTATTACAGTGAGCTTTCAACAATTACACATTCTGTATTCCAGAACGTTGGGTTTCATTAGGCTTCATATTTAAAACTTATTTTATCTCTTTGATAAAATATGTTTTAAATATGAAGCCTGATGAAACTAATGGTATTGAAGTAAATCCTAACAAAAGTTGCACAAGGCCATTTTCAAGAAAGGTTTTACCAACTTTATTTGGGTATGAAATATATGGATCTCTTATATCCAGAGTTACCCAAGTGAAGGACTTAGGAATTGTATTCAATGCTGGAGCTTACTTTATTGAGCAAGTAATTGTAATGTCTCTAAAGCAAAATTTGAGAAAGGTCCTGAAGATATACACATATTGAAAGATCTTGACCTGCTGTGACCTGTTTGTGGCTAATCATGTTTATTGAAATTAACCACAGTTAATAAAATATTGATTTTGTGAATGAGCGGATGCTTTTGTATATGTAATACAATGTGAACAAGATAAGACATTTCTTCAATTATTAATATTATCATCATCGTCATTGACATCATAAGTATCATCATTATTATTATTGTTACTTTGTAATTATTTGTTTTGTATGTTGATAGTTAACAATAATTCAACACCTCATGATGGGCTATTGAATTATTGTATTTTTTAAACTTCTGGCGGTTGGCTTATAAAGGTGCTATAGATTTTTATATTGGTAAGTGTTGTGTTAATATGTGTAGTGGAATTGAGGAAACAGGCAGGTATAAAACAAACATATTTATATAAGTAAATAAGGTAACTTAAGCATAAGAACATTTAATGCAACAGCAAGAATAACAATATTTGAATCTCTGTACAGTATATACATTTTACAGAATGTACATGAGCACTTGAGTTCATTANAGGGCATTGTTATATCTAACAAACCCCCCCCCCCCTCGAAATATATCTCCTTGAGATGTTATTTTGCACTAAGTCAATCTTGGCCCACTTTTTTCTTCTTCTTTCTTTTATGTGACTTATTGGGTTCAATCCATTTAACTTGCTTCAGTTGAGTTTGTTGCCTCTTTGTATGAATTAGGATTGCTTTCTTGCTTTGTGTTGTTGTTTTCCTCTCTTGGACTTAGCACCATTTGGTGGCTTTTTTCTTCTATTTCTTTTGTTTTCTTGGGCCTTCCTTTTTTTTTTGTCTCTGCTCTGTCTTGTTTGGCAGTTATATCTACCGCTGGTTTTGATGTTGTCTCATTAGCATCAGCATCCTCTGGTCTGGGCATTGTCTTGGTAACATCTGTATCATTGGGTTGATAAAATTCAATTTCAAACTTATTGTTGTTTTTTGTACCATTAGTTTTCTCAATTTTTATTGTTTGATTTTCATTAAATATGCAGTCCCTTGATTCTTGTATACATCCCTTTTCAGGTATCCATACTCAATATCCTCTTCCCTGTAGGGTGTATCCTATTAGAATTCTTTTTTATTCTCTTCCCATTAGTTTAGAGGTCACCTCTGTTTTGGGATATGTAGAACTGTTTCGCATCCTATGGCTATAAGATGTCTGACACTTGGTTTATTCCCTACCCAAAGTTCATATGGGGTCATGTCTACATTGTGGCTGTTGGTGCAGCAATTTTTGATATATGCAGCTTTTGGGAATAGGTTGGTGTTCATTTGACTTCTTACTAGGTCCATCAAAGTTCTATTCATTCTTTCCGCTTTCCCATTCTGTTCTGGTCTATATACCATTGTTTTTTCTTGAAGGATACCATGTTTGTCACAGAATGTATCCCATTCTTTTGAACAATATTCTAGTCCATTATCTGTCCTTACTCTTTTTAGGAATTTCACAGTCTGTTTTTCAACCTGAGTTTTCCATGTTTTGAAGTTTCAAAAGTCTCTTCTTTTTTCTTTAGGAAGTATACATATGTATATCTGCTAGCATCATCTATTATGGTTAAGGTATAACGTGCTTTTCCCCAACTCATAGTGTCTATTGGTCCCATAAGAGCTGTATGCACTAGGTCTAGTATTTCATTATTATTTTGTTTGTTTGCATCATTTTTGGGAAAGGGTTGGCGTGTGGATTTTCCAATTTGACAGTCACTGCAAGGAGTTGGCTCTGATATTTTGCAATCTAATCCTCTTAATGTATTCCTATTATACATTTTTATAATTTGATTTTTATTTACATGCATAAACCTTTGATGCCATAAATCCATTGATTTTGTTTTATTATCCTCTTAAGTCAGATATGCTTTATCCCCTTTACTTGATGATTTGGGTTCCGTTTTAATGGTATATAATTTTCCTATTCTCTTTACTTTGATTTGCAGTTTTCTTTCTTGTGCATCATATACTGTATATAGCAGCCTTTTTTATTAAATACAACATTTTTATTATTATTTTATGTTGACTGATAAGATGTTATGTTTAAGTCCTGGAACTAATAAAGTATTTTTTGCTTGAAAAAATGATATATTATTAATGTTATTACTTATTATTTTAGCATTTACTGTGCTTTTTCCTGTGGCTGGAGTTGTAGATCATCTGCCATCAAAATATTTTCAATGGCAATATTTTCATTCAGTGTTGTAAAATAGTTTTTATTCGGCGTCATGTGCTGTGTTGCGCCTGAGTCGATAATCCAGATATTATCATTTTCAATAATTGTGCCACAGTTCGCATTCATATCAGCTGTTAGAAATGATTTTTTATTGTAGCTTTTTATTATTTTAGTTTTTGATGGACAGTCTTTAGAAAAATGTCCTGTACCTCTGCATTTAAAACATTGAATGTCTGTTTTATTGCGATAATATTTTTTTTCTTTGGCTGATATCTTATCAATATTTGGCCTTATAAACATAGCCATCTGTTTAATTTTATTATTTTCAGAGCATCTTTAATATTCCGTGATCAATCTTCTTTTTATTGTAGTGCACATGAAGTCTACCTCAGGTAGGTAACATAGGGCTGACTCTACTGTGTCCCAATCATCAGGTAGGCCGCATAAGATTGTCATCGCTAGATCTCTATCTTCAATATTATCTCCAATATTCTTTAGTTCTGCTACAGTTAAATTTATTTGCCCTAAATAGCTTTCCATAGAGTCTTAATCATTGAAGGCTTGGGAGTGTAACTTTCTCCATAATTGTACGATTCTAAATTTACTGTCTCTGGGGGCATAAAGTCTTTCTAATTCTATCCAAACTTCCTTTGCTGAGTTCAGATGCCTAATATTCATCACAGATAGAAAGCACAATTTTTGCTAAACATTTTCCTTGTCTCAAGGTGTAATTTTGTTTAACATCGTCTTTCTCATCATCACTTAGCCTTGTTTCCCCTGGCTCTATTGTTTGCCACAAGTCATTGTCAATTAGTATCATATTCATCTGTTAGGACTATGATGAGTAGTTTGTCCCGTTTAATTTGCTGATTAAACTTTTATTTTCCTACATTCTTTTACTCGATTCTATCGTTCGATTTAGATTAGTTTTTATTTCACTAAGTAGACTTGACAGGGCTGATTTAGTTTTGGCCTGAGTCCATAAACCTTGTTGAGTTTATATGCATAGTGGAATTGAGGAAACATGGGCAGGTATAAAGTAAACATATTTATATAAGTAAATAAGGTAACTTCAGCATAAGAATATTTAAAGTAACAGCAAGGATAACGATATTCGTATCTCTGTACAGTATATACATTTTACAAAACGTGAATGCAGTAGCCAATTTACTCTATGGTATATAAATATATATAGCTACAGATATTGTTTTTTATTCATCATTAGTTTTGTAAAATAACATAACACTGATATTGATCAACCAGATAAGAAGAATAACAATAGTAATCAGAAATTTATAAATAAAATAAATCAAATAACAATTCACTAAATTTACAATAGTATTTCAGATGTGCATTTTAAATTAGTTTTGATTTTGATATAAACTTATATTTTAAAAATTACATGATTTATAAATTAATTTAACTAAATTAATATCACAAAGTTCTAAAAATGTATGTTTACATTAAAACCAATGTTTTTATTAATAAATACACTGGGCTAAAATATACATTTATTATTTTTTTTTAAAAAAGGGGTTGCCCCTAATACTTTATTGATAAAAATAGCAAAACACAAACAAAGTATAAACAAACATAGACCGCCCAGGCCAAACAAGAAACAAATAAATACCAGACCCACAAAAAGACATCAAACAAGCCTATGAGAAAAAAAAACCCCCAAGGATCAGGCATTCTAACCCTAGCCCCCTAAAGCTCACCTAGAACTCAGATGTAAAGAGCATCAGCTATAAAATGCGCAAAATAATTATAAAGTACACTATTTTTCCATTTCTTATTCAAAATAACACGCTGCAAAGACTTAAAATCATGTCATACAAGTTGAAACACTTGCAACTCAAAATATTGCCAAGGGTGTAAAGAAAAATACAAAAATTTCTAATTTTCCAGAGAACAAACAGAAAAAGAAACACAAAATGCAAAACATCCTTTTGCAACATTAAAGATCAAACTAAATCATAAATAGTGTTATGAGAAAGACAAATATGCACTAATTGAGTAATTTGCCTACGCAAATCCGTAAAATGCCCTCACACAATCAGCAAATGAAAAATTGACTCTTGAAAATTACAAAACGGACAAAGGTCCTGCACCTGAAAATTATAACGGGAGATTAAAACATCCCTCATAAAATTGACTCATTCAAGAGCCTAAACGCAAAGTCATAAATGATGGGACTAACATAATAAGCCCTAAAAATTCTATGAGTAGGGTAAATCAGAGCCAGTACCAAAGCCTGGTAGTCTTCATGTACAAGCCCAATTTAGCTTTTATAACGAAACTTACCCCCCCCCCCCATAATTTATTGTAAATTTAAAAATCAGCCAAATTTAGCAAACTAAGCCTCAAAATCTCAAGACAGGCAGGCTCCACCACCATAGGTGGTGGAGTATCAGTTGGTGTGACCTCTTCAATAAAATTCAGAGACTGTGCATACTTTAAAAAAGACAAAAACAAGTTAGCTCTGATAACTTCAAACAAATAATTGACTTCAAGAAGCCACAGACCCCCTGTCTGACAGGCTTGGATAGCTGTAAATGAGCAATAGGCACAAGCCTAGTACCCCATAAAATAGCATGGACTTTAGAATACAACCTGTCAACAATTTTTTTTTTCTAAATGCAAAATGCGGGGCATAATAGTAAAGCTTAGTCATCAAATAAACATTTACAATTTTTACTTAGTAGCTAAAGACAGATACTTGCCACTGATCTGAGTCTTCACATAAAGAAAATACTCAACCATGTTACTCTGGAGCCTCAAACTCATGAAACCCCTACAAAAGGACAGGGGATTCCCAGGAAAGGCCCCAGAGCACACTTCCCATATTCATCCAAACACCTGTAAGAGCAGGATACCAAATGTGTGTCTAGTCTTCATTGAACACTGAGCCAGTAACTTCCGCAAAAGAATGCACTGTTCACATCACTCTCTCTATGTTATGCCTCCCACGAACAACCACAGTGATGTCATCGACATAAGCCATTACAGAAAAAAATCTATTGAGAGAGGGTAACAAATCCAAAGGTCAAGAGCAAGTATATCTCTAATCAACTGATCAATGTAGATGCCAAAGAGATTGGTGCTCAGGGGGAAACCCTGAGTAACCCTAGCCTAACAGAAAAATTATAATGCAACTTAATAGACACAGATATGTTACAAATATAATTAAGTAAACCCCTTGGAAGGTTAGAGGCACCAAAGTGACGCAAAATTTGAGTTGCCAAGTAATGATGATTGACAAAGTCAAACGCTTTGTGTACATCTAAAAAAATAATGGCCAAATCATTCAACTTATTTTTTTTAACTATATGGACAACCTGCTACTATATGTTAATGGACACATGGATGGTCCTCCCTTTGACAGCCAAATGAACAGGTGCAACCATAGAATCTATAACAGCACCCAGTTTATGGTTAAGAACTCTAGCAAAAATCTTTGTGTCCATGCTTTGAATGTTAATAGGCCTAACATTCTGTATTGTGAGAGGGTGACCAAGCTCTAAATTTTTTTTTTGTGAAGAATCAGATATGAATGGACCAACTAGATATACATAAAAAGAGTATTCAGCCAAACATTGTAAAGATAAAGTAAATTGGGCACAAAAATATTAGAAAAATCTTAAACATCGGAGTCGAAATAACATCCAGCCCCGGGAGCTATGATTATTAAGCTGTGAGATAGCCAGTGATACATCTGCCTCAGAAATGATAAAATTGTACTTATCATCTAAATCAGAGTGAATCGGAAAGTACACAAGCATATCCAAGTCAGTATTAAGAGACGCATTGGACTGGTAGACTTCAGAAAAACACCATAAACATAATTAATCAAAGATAGGCCAGTAAGATTGTGGTCACCATCAAAATAAATAAGATACTGGAAAATCCACATTCTTCCTGAAAAACGGGAAGTAATCAAGGAAGACATCTCACCCTGTGACGCTATAATCTCCTTCCTTAGCATAAACTACTGCCTATCACTTTGCCGCCTACATAAGGTCATATACTGTCTTGCACAAGCCCTATAAAAAGGCACCCTTTTGTCGATCAATATTTCACATGTGGCTCAGAGCCATCTCAAGCTCAACAATCCTGCCAGCATGCCTCCTTGTACTCACTGGCAGACCTAAGAATAAGAGAGGTCAATTCACTCTTAAAAGAAAAATAATTCTGTAAACTAAAGTTTTTAACCAAAAATTGACGTGCCAAAATATATGCATCTGAAACAAATAACTCACTGAAAGAGACCTTAGGTGAAATGAAAGGGGGAGGCACTGCAGCTATATACAGTAATAGTCCCAGCCTGACCACAGTCTGTCTGAAAAATCAATGCAGCATGGTCAAAAAAATCTACTGGAATAATAGAAAACTGAGATTTAGCAATAAGCTGCACAGATACAAAAAAAGAAGAATCCAGCACATTGGAGACCGCTGAAAAATGGGTAGGGGCATCCTGTAGACCAGCCAACCAAGCATTGTCCAACCCTAACACATTAAGCAAGGAAATAATAACCCTATTACCAAGCAAATATTGATAATTAAAATCCCCCCCCCCCCCTTCACTAACCAAAAAGTCATAACCCCTCAGGATACGAAGGAAAATTTCTTGAAACAAAATCCTATTGTTTCAATAAATGTGGGGCATAATAATTAACAAGCACAAATTTATACGTTCTATAAATAAAAGAAATCAATAAATACCTAGAGAGTGATTTAATTAATACCAAATTAGATATTAAAAGGTGCCTAGAGACCAAAATAAGGACACCTCTACAAGATCTTAAAGCATTACCCTGGAAAGCATAATACTACTTTTCAAAAAAAACACTAGCACCCCCCCCCCCCTTCTTCTTGAGGGAAGATAGCTTAGACTCTTGCACCATACAAAAGTTAATTTGATGCAAAAGTAAAAATTTCAGAAAAGTATTCATGCCCTGAATATTCAGGAACATGAAAATCAAACCTAACAAATTCACTAACATGCAAGGTATAAGATAAAATAAAAACATCAAAATTAAAATTATAGAAGCAAAAGGACTTGCAATAACATAAAAAGCAAACAATATATAAAATAAAAAAATGCAAAAATTAATCCAAAAAGAAAAAGGGCCAGAGAGCCTTTATAACAACTCCCCCCCCCCCCCAAAAAAAAGCCTTGCCTCCTTCTGAGGTTGTAATTGCTGTGCAACTTTGGTATAAACTTTCTACACCACCCCACAAGTCCCCCCCATGAATGCACCCAAAACCATTGTGTAATCCAAAAGAAGAACAGCATAATATAAATTGCATATAGGTATTGTAACAATAATGCCCCACAAAATGAAAACAGCACTAGACCCCACTACAGTGAATCCTCTAAAATAAAGGCAAAAGCAGCCATAGTCCCAACCCACTCTGAAATAACATTATGCCAAAACCCTCATGAAAAACCACAAATAGCATACAAATACTTAAAACACCTTGAAAAGTATTCAATACGCTATACAGAAAAAATAAGCTGAAAACGAAAATACATTATACTAGCCATCAAGCTTTAGCTTTTCACTCTCCCCCCCCCCCCCTTCATAATGTTCCTGAAAATTCTGCACATCCCCAATACCCTGAAAATCAGCTGAGTCCTCTCTACCTGAGTACCACCATCACCTTGAAAATAAGACAGATTAACCAAATCTGGCTGCAATTTGCGATAATTGTAACTGAGAATCCAAAATGTGCCGAGTTTGAGAATCATCCATAACTTTTTGATCTCCTACCAAATGGCTCACACTCTGCCCTTCCTTTGGCTCATCCGGAATTGAAAACATTTGGTTACAAGAAGACTCAGGCACACATGTCTGTCCCATGACTGTGAGAAAGCCATCTGCAACTGCAGGTCCTCATCCTTCTGAGTTTGGGTACAGACACATTATCAATATCTCCAGCCACTTGATCCATACTCTAACCATCCTCCTAATAATGTCTCAGAGTGCGCCCCATTCCTACCATTATGCTTTACCACATTACTGTATGAAACAATGCACGAATGTTGTCTTTTAACTTGAAGAGAGTGACAAGAGGAGCACCACCTGTAAGGGCATGCCCTCACACTTTTACATCTGAAAAACACTGGGTCCCACCCCCTCATGGAGAGCCAGCCCTTTAAATTAGTTTTGGATTTAATAGAGTAAGGGAGGTCAGCTATTGATACCCCTCTGATCAATCTGAAAGTTCACATAAACAGAGGTGGTTGAGAAAAAAACCTGGTCATTCAGCTTTGTGACAGTTGGAGTAAGCGTTGTAATCTTTCCATATTGCTGAAAAATATTAGCGAGCTCCACCAACATTGTCCAGACCGGCATCCATAATGCAGATTTCTTAATCACATTCGAATTAGTAATTGCACTCGCATAAAGCACAAAGTTATCACCACATTTAGAAAATACCTTTTTAAAAGCAACCATGGCCTCTTCAGTCCGAAATGCCATGAAGTGATAAGTAGGAATGTTGAGTCGAGTGTATTCCTCTAACTGAGCCAATAAACCACAAGAGTCCAAAACATCAATTAACGACGCATAACCATTGAAATTGTGAATAATTGCATCCTTTAAGCGACTAACAGGAAATAAAGATGCTCCTGAATCCATAATTAACCAGCCAGATAGTATACCACACACCAGCAAGCTACAGGCTTTTCTATTACGAAGTCTTGCATGTGCACACAGCACTCTGGGAAACAAATAGAATGTCGTAACATTTTAAACCAGCAACCGTGATTATAAATGCTATTTTGCCAGCAAATAAAGCAAAACTAAAGTCTTTTACAATAAATGCTCGAAAGAAAATACCTTCATAAAGATTACATGCTTCATTTCAATTAAAAAAAAGCTTGATAAATATAATAACATGATATATTAACAGATGGGCAAACCCCTGACTGTGTTCAGAACACCCAGGCGTGACGTCATCTGAAATGTACATTTATTCTCGTTAGACTATAAGTATGCAGTAAACCTATTTTTTATATACAGTATATTCAATATAATGTGTTATTTTTGATAGCTTGTACGCTTTGGAATAAACAGTATTTTTCTATTAATGGAAATTGGGTTATTATCATTGCACTAAAAAAATAACTTAAATGTATAAATGAATTTGACTGTAAACATTTAATGCATTATCTTAAGGTGGTGGTATTTTAGTGGACTTAATGTTTTATTGAATTCAGATTAGATAATTTTTTTTTTAAGTTTCAATTTTTAATGATAGGGGATAAAAAAACGTGTCTTGATATATTCTTTGAGTCTTTTAAGTCAGTTACATCTTGTTCAACTGATATTGACAAATGAACAAAGATCGATAGAAGATCAATGTACAAATAATTCTGACATTTCTTAATTGGATAGCATGTGTTATAAAAATAAATTGTGTAAAAGTTAAAATATCGGTCTTTAGATATCTTTTAAAATGAAAATACATAAAAAATATTCTTAACATTGAGATTGTCATGAAAGTTATTAAACTAAATAAAGATAATAGATTTTGACACAGTAAGAAAAGAAATCTATGTAAAAGATATTTCTACAAAAAAAAGTATTGATTTTTATTTAGTGTTTAACTCTATCAAGCCCATATATTAACAGGGGATTTAAGTGACTAACAAAAAATATGCTAAATCATTAGTTTTAAAAAAAAACCTTAAAGTGGTTTATAGATGTTTTTTTTTTTAAATAATTGATTTACGTTTAGTTTTACCTAAAAATATTTGTTTAATTCATCAAATTGGAATATTTTATCTTAAACATATAAATATTCATAAGTTTGTACTATGTTTATAAAAAATATAAATCGGCCTATAACGTCAAATTGATGTAGCCAAAGGATAAAATCTCGCTGGTTTTGGGCTAGAGGAAAATGCATATCTGAGATCCAGATGCTAGTCATGACTTCATTATGTTTCCTCCATTTTGAAATTCTATTTGGAGATTAAGAAATGTTTAGTTAATAATATTCCATGCATCAATCCAAACACAAAATTTTGCCATGAATAGAGAAGTTTAAAGTATATAACTTCAAAAATCTTTTTGAATTACTCACCAAAAAAAAGAGACTTTTTTATACATCCTTGTACAGGATTTATA
>PXIH01S0009140.1:7834-18108 GCA_003024985.2 Euperipatoides rowelli | reverse complement strand
TTTAATACGGTGAGATATAAATGATATAAAAATATTTATTTTAATTAAAGGTAGCATAATCCTTTTAGTTAAGATGAGCATAGATGATGGGGGCATAATTCTATCTGGGTTGTAATTAATTAGCAAGAGCATAATTATATGGTGTGTGTATAGTTTGTAGGTTGTGTTTATTATCTATATACAATATTAACAAGCATGTTTGGCCTTCATGCATTAGCTCAGTGAGTGTTTCTTATACTGTATAGCCTTTGCATTGGTTTATATTATAATATATTCTATATTATAGGTCATAGTAAAATAGGCCGCTTACAGTCTACATTATAATTTAAAAAATTTAAGCAAAAAAATATTTTTATAAAAATCTTATAGTCATTGGAGCACAATTCTGACGATAAATTATCTGAGAATTAAGATAATTAAGCACCTGCGATATATTTTCTCATGTGTGTCATACATTCACTAGAGAAAATTGACGTGAAAGAGAATTCTTCGATAAATCACAGAAGTAGACTAGGTTTCTACTTTTTGACAATATTTATCTTTCAAGAATTAAATCGTGGCAAATCCCTGATGATACAAATATGTGACTCACCAAACATGGTGGCCTGCAAACCCAATTACGACTGCGTTTATGAAACTTATATTCACATTTGTTCTTAAGACAACCGGTTAAATTATGTGTAAAAAGGCAATATAGGCATATATCAAATAATGGAAAGTTCTTACTGATTAGTATCTCTTGGTTTCGATTCACAAACAATCCTAGAAATCATCACAAAGTGTTGGTTCACTTCAAAGTGAAGCTGCTATTGTGACTGGCTCTAATTCCGGTCCACTTATTTGGCTACTGTTTTCGATACCAACAAGAATTGAATAACTAGAATGTCCACAGCAGCTCAGACAAATGACTTTATTCAAGAGTAACATTAATTGTCTGGAAACAATCTGGACCTAATGTGATCTTCTAACTTCCACAATCACAAAATTATAGATTCGCTAACAGTGAAATAAGACAATAATTATACTTTTGCACTCTATGAGAATTAAATTAAATGATCATTAAAATATGTATTAGATCGTAGATAAAAATTTATGGTGTTTTTAAAACTATTAAGACAATAAACTTCAATGCATATTTAAATAAATTTATTCATTTTTACATACATATTAAATATATAATAATACATCATTAGAAGAAAAAAACAATGCAGATTTTAAATAATAGAGATGAGAGAGGATCTGTTTTCTAAGTGATTATTGAGGAATGTTGCCTGCATGATGATTTTTCATTCAAAACGTATCAAATTCAACATAATAGGCAACAACTTATAGGTCCAACCTCCTCCCCAGAGTTGTATCACTAGTCTCTGCTGAGCGGATGTTCCTGACACCCATTACCAGGCTCTGTTTTCTGCCCCCCCCCATAAAAACCTATGGATGATGTTGTGTATATCACAATATGAATATTCTGACAGTTCAATTTGTGCTGTTAATTAAATATTAAAATTAGATTACTAGTTTAATATTTAAATTAATTCTTTATGTTTTTGATAAGATAATAGCAAATGTTATATATTTTTATTGTTAGGATAAATTTTAAGGGGTAAAATAATGTATTTTTTCCTATAATTGGTGGGATTATCTGTATCCTTATGGCTCCTAAATATCAAGCCATATTTTAAATAACTCTCAAAAATCTGTTAAATATCTGTTAATCTTGGTATTTAGATAACTGATTATTTGATAGGCAGTCCACCAGAAAATACAGAATTCCCACCTTAAAAAGAAACAGTTTAAGCAAAATTGAAAGATATTAGTTAAAACTGTCTCAAGTTTGTAATATGTGAAACCACAGATATCAGTAGGGGATGGAATAGTTGAATTTCAGTTGCAATATTTTTCAATTGTGTGTGTGTGGCCCTCATCCAGTTGCATTCATATTAAGTTCAAGGTAAAAAAATTTAACATCTGTTTTTATAGGAAATTCTTGGACATTCTTTATTTTTCACCAAGTAGACTCTGTTTTCATAAGATCTTATTTCTTTTTAAAGAAATAGATTGAGCAAAGTTTTAGACAATGGAATGAATTCTAGACAACTGAAAGTACTCAAATTCTGGTTAATAAGTTTGGTTTATGTATGGAAATAATTGATATTTTTTTTTATTGTAATGATTATCAATTAAAGAATATTAGAAAAGGAATTGTTTATTGTTTTGGTCAAGTGATTAATATGATATAATGCAGTGTTTTCCAAACACGGGACACACTGGTGTGTCACCCACCAGTCGTAAGGGGTCATTTCCCAAAGCATACATATTATAATATTTTCTACAATCAAAGTTTTGATATATTTTTAAAAAATAAAGTAAATGTAGCCTACCTACAATACAAGCACTGCAAATGGCTATTTTAGGGCATAGAGTTCCCTTTAAATCAAATGAGTAGCTAGATTGAGAGCTTTGAAATAAAAAAAAATACTCCCAAATCTAGCCTGGCTGTCACAATTTTTTTCATATCCCCAGGGTATCACAACATCGTCTGGGTGTGGCAACAGAAAAAAGTTTGGAAACCACTAATATAATGCATTTAAAATATCAATTCACAAATGCCTTTTTTACCTATCTTTCACTTGATAAAACCATTCTTTTATTAAATCAAGTCTGTGCTCATTTTACGCAACAATCGATCTCTCATTTCTCCACTTCCAAATGTTAATTAAAACCATTAATATCTCGGGTGAAAGATTACATCAAAAAAATTGAGAGACATAGTAGTTTAATGTTTTAAAATCTCATATAGCACTAAATATCCACATTTACATATCAAATAACAGTGGTGAAATTAGGCTGGTATGGCCAGGCACAAAATACCAGTAAAGATTTTTAGAAGAGGTGCATAGTATCAGTAAAGATTTTAGAAGAGGTACATGGTATCAGTAAAGAGGTATGTGGTATCAGTAAAGATTTTAGAAGAGTTACACTAAACTTGTAAAGATTTAAGAGGTTTGTAGGCTAGTATCAGTAAACTATTAGTTAAAATATGAGTTACCATTTCACTATAATGCAAACTATATGTTTAATTTAATTTTAAATTTCATTTAAAAACTATCTAAAATAATGATTTATTTGCTAAAAAATTATTCGTTTTAGCTGCAAGCTTATACTGGTAATCATTAGTAAATAATTTACAGAATATTAAGAGTTATTAGACCCTCTAGCTAATTTTCAATTTAATTTAAATTTTTTATCTAAAATGCTTAATTTGATAAAAATTATTAGTTTTAAATATAATTGAAAGCTTAGAATTGTTAGTAATTAAATTATATGATTTAGAGTTGTTAGTTTTAGTATGGAATACTCTCGCCTAGTATTTCAGTCCTCTTCTTTTTAAGGCATTTGTTTGTTCCAACATGACGTTTTTCTCCCGCTCGATGACTTAGATTTTAATCTATCCTAAAATATTTAAAACTAACCTCATGCCTAATATTTTAACTTTTTTTACTTGAACTAAGTTTATAAATTTAATTAAAGTGATATTTTTACTTCTTTATGCAAAATAAGTCTAAAAATTTTATAACTTTTGAAGAACCCACACATTTTAACCTTATCTCACGCACAGTCTCTCCTCCTCAACAAATTTAACAAAACACAATTGATTAAATATTAATTTGTTGAAATTTTAATTTATCAAAACATATTTGATCAAATAGACAATTTCCAAATAACAATAAAAAATTATTATCTTAAAATTACTTATTGTATAAGGCCAATAGAAATACAATAGTCATATATTTTAATATTAGTATAATAATTAATATTTTGTGAATTCCATGCAAATAAATTCCAATGCTATTAAAATAAAGTAGTGTTTATATTGTTAGCTATAAGCTAACTAAATCATAATATAGTTTAATCTTAATCTGTACCTTTAGTCCTATTTATCTGTAGCATATATTGCACTAATTATCACTGGACACATATCTTAATACTTAATTAGTTTAGTCCTATATTAGTCTAAGAATATGGGATACCATTTACATTAATTTAAATATAACTGGGGATCACCACAATTGGGAACAGGTCATGCAAGTTGATTGCAAGTTGCCAAACCTTTCCAAGCAATCTTGCCTTGATCATTCGGGTTAATCTTTGGCCAGGATGATTGAGGTAGACCAAGCCTAGCAGCTAGGGTGGATAAATTAAAGATTGTAATTATTCTATAAAGCTAAATTTAATTATACTAATTTTTATTTTGTTGAATGATTCACCAAATATTAACAGCACTAAAATATCTTGCTACATTATATTACTTCTTGCGTGATTTATTTTAAAGTGTTGTTTGGCCTTAATAATATTGGTTTATTTAATTTCTATTATTATTGATAATATTTTTTTTTAAATAATCACAAGCTAATGCAATTCAAAATTAAAGCAGTTACCATTATCCTAGCCATATACAGAACGTATGCCATCAAATCTGTGTTGTATATTGGAGGCAATATATCATTTGCAATGTATGTATTAATGATTTCCTCACAACATGCTTATCAATATATGTTTTACTGCTACAATCAAAATTCAGAAATACATCATGTGTTGCCGCTCTGTGAGGTGAAACTGAGGAAGGCAATAATGTCTCACAGGGTTTATGAGTCCGCTGTTATTTCTACTTTGGATATTTTTTCACTACANATTTTATGGAATTTTTATAAGGTATGATACTGAGTTAAAATCTATTTGCAACATATGAAGTAGTTGATTTAGGTTCATATAAAATATTAGTGTTTTTAGACATTTAAGTTCAACAGTAAACTTTTAAGGCATTGATTGGCTTGTCACTTCATATTATATTAACCTATATTGTAACCGGCTCTTTTTACAAGCCATGTATAACTAGGAAATAATTTTATAAAATAATTTATTCAGAGAAAAAAAGAGTAGCCTATGGTATTGTATCATTATAGTATTAATAATTTTAGAAAATGCTGATCTTGTTTGAAATATATAATTATTTTCTATTTTTTTAACAGTCTACAGGTTTGTATTTTTAGTTTTAATTTGTTAAAGTTGGTATAATAAGGGTTGAAGATTACAAAACTCGCATTAATAGCTAGTTAGTAATAGGATATTGTTTCTGATTAATGTCTGTAAACATTGTGTCCGGTATATCTTATTAATGAGATGATTCTCCCAAGACTAAAGATTATCTTTATCTTGATTTCTTTCTTTTGTAAATAAATAATGTCTAATTGATTTCTTCAATGGGTAATTTAACATTTTCTTTGTGGTATCTTACTCTCATACGCATAGTCATCTACAATATTTATTTTCTGTTAATCAGTTGTAGACTAAAGTTTATTTTCCATTTAATATTTAAAATCTGATAATTTTTTTCAAAGTAAATTTTATCCTAATAAATTTTTAGCTTGTCTTGATTTTGGAATCTGTATCTATATTTAATTTTTTTAATAGTCTATCTGTCTACACTTCTTGTTAGATTTATTAAAATTTAAATTAAGTGAAAGGAAAGAGAGATTACAAAAGTCACTTAAATAGTTAGCTCGTAATAGGATATTGTTTCTGATTAATTTATGTAAACATTATTTCCTGTATATCTTAGTAATGAAGTATTTCTACTAGATTTAGAATTTCTTTATCTTGGTTTCTTTCTTTACTAAATAAATGATGTAATTGATTTCTTGCAAAGGATAATTTTACCCTGTTGTATAAAATTAATTATTATGCTTAGCCTATGTATTTTTTTGTTCTTTAGTTGTAGACTAAAGTTTATTATCCATTTAAAGTTTTAAAAATACTCTACATCCTTACATTTTTTAAATTTCTTAAAGTTGAAATTATAAGAAATTAATATAGGATATTTAGCCTACAAAACACTCAATAATAGTTAGTAATAGGATACTGCTTTTTATAAATGCCTATAAACATTGTTTCCTGTATATCTTATTAATGAGGTATTTCTCCTGGAGGTTTTCTTTATCTTGGTTTCTTTATTTAGTAAATAAAAAAAGTCTAATTGGCCTTGGGGTCATTTTGCTTAGGCTTTAATTAAAAAAAAAAAAGTATAATTATTAGAGACCGTATATCCCAGCCTATTGTAAAAAATATATAACTTTTTTTCAATTGTATATTTAAAATTACGAAATATTATTTATTATGTTCCGTACATATTGAAATAAAATAAATTTATATAAAATAAATGTCTAATGTATTTATTCTAATGAATAATTTTACTTTTTCTCCTTGCTGTACAAAATTAATTACAGTATTATTTTTTGGAATCTTATTCTCTCATAGCTAAATATTTTTTATTTATTTTGGTGTCAGTTGAAGACTGAAGCTTATTATCGATTAAAATTTTAAAAGCTGATATTTTTTTTCAAAAGTTAAATTTAACTGAAGACATTTCTAGTATGGAATTCCTATTTCATTACACTTTAGGTTCATATACCGGTAACTAAAATAATAAGTAAAAATATCAATTTAAATCTAATAAATTCTAGTCATTAACCAAAAAAAAAAAAAAATGTTTCACTTTTTATACTGTACACTTAAAAATAATTATAGTGATAATGTACAGAAATTTTATAAACTCTTAAAATTAATATTAATTTATATAAAACACATGTGGTTTATTTGTGATAGATTGCCAACATTTTCCAAAAATAGTTTGCATTTACAGCTGATGAGTCAAATATACAGGCCGGCACTCTCCTTAGCCACTCTTCTTAATTCTCTTGCAGACATTGTAACTGATAGTTGATATTGAAGTTAACCACTTCTGCACAGAAGAATAAATCTTATAAGAAAGTTCTAGTCTATACGATACAGAACATCTGTAGTAAAAATTATCATCTTGTACTAAATAAGAGGATTAAATAAAAATTGGAAAGGAGAAAGGGGTATGAGATACAGCATTTCACATTGGTTTGACAGGAAGCAATTTTTTTTGCAGAGCAAAAAAAAAAAAAAAAAAAAAACTGAAGTTTTCTTTAAAAAATTTTTCTGTAATAAAGTGCATTTTGTATATACATCAAAATGATATTAGAAAATATAATTATACTAAAAACCAAACTTGTGTACTTAGACTATATAATATTTTTGAACTAAAAAAAAAAATCCTAATACAGTATCTTAATTTTAAATTAAACTCACAAAATAAGCGTACAGTTAATTCTTGATTTATACAGATTTAATTTAAATGTTTTGGAATAAGATGATTTAAGAATTACTACCACTTCTCAAATTCCATGGCCAATCATTTGAAATAACATGCTTTTCAAAACAATAAAAAAAAAAAAGATGTTGTACTTAATTTAGAATAAATGTTTTGCTTATTAGCTTAAATTGTAATTCATTCTTTCGCTAATACCGTACTCACATCTAGAGATACAATTTTTAGCAAATTAACGTAACAAGATGTTAATAATAGTGAGTAGAATAAAAAAAATGCTTTTTTTTGTTTTCATCACTTCCTCTAACTCTTAGCATTTCTATTTTTCCAATGTAAAATTTATATTTGATTTACACGCTGATTGTCAAGAACACAATCCAGTGTAAATCAAGAAATAACTGTACATATGTGTATTTTATAAATGACTTTTTAAATTAGATATTCCTCCAGTAGGACTTATTTGTCACTATAAGCCTAAAAATCTTTTTTATAAAATCCTATCTTCATTTTTTTTTTTTTTATAAATTTCAATATTTTGTGTTCTTGTATCATATGCAATAAAGTTCAAGTGATATGAAAGTTCTTAAATAAAAGGAACTAATTCCTTTCCTTTTTCAAAAATAGGAACTAGGCTAGTTTCTTTCATAGTTCCTACAAAAATAAACTATAGTTCTAATACTTAGTCCTTTTTTTTAAAAAAAAACTTTTTGTATGATGGGAGATGTAAGGTTATTGGCATCCTCAAGCCTAGAGAAGTCTGGGAATATCTTAAAATGTTGGGGCTAAGAGAACAGAATGCAACCTCCCCCCCCCCCTACACACACCTTCTTTTCTGCAAACAATTTATTTTTTGTTTTCTGAGATAAATTTGTTTTATTTTCATCGTAAAATTAAAATAATTCTAATTCATAATAATAATTTTTCTGGACTTTGAATAGTCAACATTTAATCCAAATGATGGTTCAACCATTTAAGAGACATGGCTTGCCATTTGCTCATCAAATTGGATATTTTATTTATTTGATTTAAATATTTTATTAAAATATATTGCATTGCTTTTCTAAATATTTTTGTTTGCAAGTGAAATACAGTGTATATTGCAAGAAGATATTGCAGGAAAGAATTCTCCAAGTTCAAACACTTCAAATAAAAGTTATTCTTAATAATAACACTGTAGCCTATATACAGTATTAATAAATGAATGTAGAAGAAATAAAAATATGTTTAGCTTCAAAGGCCTAATAATTTATAGTCATGATTATAACCCCATCAACCTCCCTCCTCTTCCATCCTCCTCATTGTTTTGCTTTGCTAGGTGGTATAGCTCAAGCCTGTGCAAACTGTTTTAACCACAGGTCACATGGAATGTATGGGAAAGTAAGGAGGGTTTTTGCACTCATTCCCTCTTGCTTCATTCAAAAATATTGTTATACCGGTATCTTATAAATTTGATGAACTATTAGCAAGACCAGTGAAAATGAAGGTGTTGTAGATGTCAGGAACCTGGGGCCCAACAACTTGGCCATATTCTTAGAGAAAGTCATATTTTTTTTTTAAAAAAAAAAATCTTATTAATATAATGCCGGTAACTGTAAGAATTAATATTAAATTTTTGATTAAAATCTAAAAAAAATAAAATAAAAAGTTTTAAAATAAATAATCAGAATTGTTATCAAATTGCCAATTAACATTTAAAAAAACATTAAAATAAATTAATTAACGTGACCATAAGGTTTCTTTTTAAATTTGCCCCCCCTTGAGCCCCATATAGTCACTAGTGTATTTATTTTGGCTTTCTAATAGCATAAAATTTCCACAGCTATATTAAGTCATTATTTACAATACCATTTATTGATTTCCACAATTCATATCAAACAGTAATACTTAACTGATTTATGCATTTGAAGAAGAACCAGAAAATTCTAATTTGGAGATGAGAATTTAAAATTTTCAATTGAAAAAATTAGTAAAATCATTTTGTATTATTTACATAGCTGGTTTCTGCTATAGGCCTACTAATTAAAACCTGATCGTAAATTTTGATATAATTCAGCTTAATAATTAATAGTTTAGATAAAAATAAAATAAAAATATTAAGTTTATACAGTATTTGGTAATCCATCATTCATTGTTATACTTACTGTACTTACGTTTATAAATTATCTTTTGCAACCTGTTTAATTTTGATAGGAAGTTATAAAATTCTTTAAAATAATCAGAACCTTTAGTCATATCTATACATTGTTCTAGAAATTCATCATATTAATGATGTCTATACAATGGACAAGACGGCGCTTTGTATATCAGTTGCTAATGATTTTCTAATAAATGACACAGTGAAATGTGAAAGATGCTATTTGAAATTTGGAATTTTTAAACAAATAATCACAATTATTATTATACCAAGCCATTTCTAGTTGTTTGTGCAAGCAGATGACTCAAAAGCTAATTTGAAGAGAAGAAAAGAAAGGAAAACTACTAAAGGCTATGATTTGAAGCTCTGGTAATGATTTATTTGTAGTTATCTATAAACTCCATGGTACTACAATGTATTTAAAATGTGAAATAAAGCAATATGAAATTTGTACTTTTCAAACAATTCTTATTATATTATTATGTAACTGTATTTACAAATGTTTGCCGATATATCTGAGAAAAACTTTGTATTGGTTTAAAGATGTAAAAATAAAACATTTGAATAATTTTAAATATAAGTTAGCAAAGATTTTTTTTAAATAAATATGCTAGTCATTTAGATAAAATAGGCTATTCTACATAGGTTGCTGTAAAAGGACAATAACAATTGAAGGGGTCGGGCAAAATAGTTATATGCCACACATGTAGCAAACTGAGAAATACGCAATCAAAGTTTGGGTTTTCCTATACTGCCTATGTTAATTATAATATAGCAATGCTGTTTTGAGGTGCCATTTATTGTTTTTTTAAGCTGAATTTTTTACTGTGGATAGTTATTAACTTGCTTGATGTCTACAACAGTAAAACTCAATTTTTTTATTTTTTTGCTCCGACCCCTTCAATTAATAAATCGCTGCATTTCTAGGTCTCTTGTATCTCTTTAGTT
>PXIH01S0009109.1:28260-39307 GCA_003024985.2 Euperipatoides rowelli | reverse complement strand
TTGTGTAAAATCACAATTGAAGCAATCTAAACAAGCTCAGATTGAGTTGTTATGCAGTCTGTGACTAGCCAATGAATGGAAGAAGTTAGCATGCTTGTGTAAAATCATGATTGAAGCAATCTAAACAAACTCAAATTTAGTCTTAATACATTCTGTGACTAGCCACTGAATGGAAGAAGTTAGCATGCTTGTGTAAAATCACAATTGGATAATAGGTAGAGGCATTTACAGTATTTTTTGGTCTAAACTCTTTATTTTGATCTTTGCCAGATACCGTACTTTATTAATTAAGACATCAATATTTTTTTATTTTGTTATATATTTTTTCTACTAACCCCCATTACAACTAAATTTATATTTTCATCCCCAAAACAATAATAGGTTTGCAGTTAATAGTGGGTACTTTTTTTATTTTCTGAATTGTTATGGATTAAAGATCCTAACAATATTTTCATACTTCAAATTTAGAATTTTTTTTCAATACCAGCTTTTCCAAGATTTGTATAAATGAGCTAATGAATAAAAGCGTTGCTGTGGTCAGTTTATAACAAGCTAATTCACCACACTCTTAGAAAATTAATATTTCATCAGCAACTTATAATATTATTCCTTTGAAAAAATTCAAAAAAGGATTAAAACTTACAAAGATTTATTTTTAACTATTAATTTAAAATACACTACACGATCTTTCCTTTAAAAATCTATTTAGCTATCTATCAAAAGACAATTTAATTTTTTTGTCATTGTCCAAACTTCTTGTACACTATATCCATTGTGTATTCTTTATGTACATGTTTTTCCCCTCATGTTGTACAACTTTGTATGTTTCTTTTTTTTTTCAATCTCCCTTTCTTTTCTTATTCAAGATAATTACTTTGATTTGATCTGTAGAATTCTTACAATCTTCTGTTTTTTTTATTACTTATGATTGGAATATAAATGAGATTCCCCCATTGAGCTTACTAATTGTAGAATTTAAACACTTTGTGGCAATGTTGTCATAATAACTTTGTCTTTTGAATTTGCTTTTCATCTTCTGCTAAACATGTTGTGTATGCATTCCAANAACTAGAGATACGACTAGATTAAGAATTGAGATAAACTTCAGAAAAGTCAAATATATCCCAAGTAATGAATTAGTGATTAAAAAATACTTTAAAAAAAAACTAGAAATCAAATATTTTACTTTATTTTGACTATGAAAAAATGTCGTCTTTATTGATTCTACTCAGTGAGAACACACAAATGGTAGTAAGTAAACTGAGATACATTACCCAATGAATTGATAAATATAATAAAAATGTTGGGAAGCTTCCTAAAACTTATAATGAAAAATAGTAAATAATATAAATATTAAATAAATCCACTATATTAAAGTTCCNTAATTAAAAATATCTAAGAAAACACTTCTGATTGGCATTCCTTAAATATCATTTTGCGATAGAAAAGCTTTCATCTTCTACTTAAAATCTTTAATGGATGATGATGTTCGTTATATGACCAGGAATCTTATTCCTAATTCTTGGACTAGATCAGTGGTTCCCAACGTGGGGCGCATTTAAGGGGGGCAATTTGACTTTTAAGGGGAAAATTCGAGAATGAGTTATTAAGTGATTTTTTCTAGCGTCTGTGTGAGTATGGATGTGTGTGTGAGTTAATACATACGGTGTATAGTATACACCATATGCATACATNNNNATCTTGAAATAACCTGAAACATCTAAGTTTCCATACTCCAAATAAAAAAATTGTGATAAATCTCAGAATAGATGTGTTATGTATATAAGAAAAAAATACACAAACTTTTCACTTGAAAATAGTTAAAAAAAAATATGGGGACGCATCCTATTTCATTTTGAAGAGGTTGGGTGAAGAGGGGAGGAGGAATGGTGAAAAAAAAAAAAAAATTAATCCATTGACTTTTTTTGCTCATTCTGAAATATCTAATATATATTTAATTTTTTTAAAAAAAAAAAATTAATCCATTGACATAGATTTGGGTTTTTGGCACTTCTTTAGCCCCTTCACATCCGACCTTTATGTTAGCTTTGTGCCAATTTATCTCCTCTACTTTGATGATTTTAACCTATTTTGTTAATGTCTTCTAAAAGTATTAGATTCTTTGAAAATATTTATTTTCAATCCAGGAGTTCCAGTAAAAGGAAATGGAATCGGCAATTCTACATATTTGTTCCAATCTAAATGAGGTATCAAATGGCTGGATGCTAAATTATGTTGAAATAAAGGAGCAGGTAGTGGGGATAGGGGGGGGGGGGGGGAGCGGAGTTTTGGAGAGCTAGGCGGCTGAATTATTTCCTCACTATCTGATTCAGAATTACTGGAAGAATCATTTCTTACCTGTGAAGGCAAAATGTAATCAGAATCTTCAGAATTATCACTCTAGTTGTCTACAAATCTTTGTATTTCTTCATTTGTTAGCGGTTTTTTAGGATTAACTTAATACCAGACTTTTTTTTTTAATGACTTCAGATTGAAACAATACAATTACGAGTTAATTTATATTCTTATAAAATCCGATTTTAAAGCTATCATATTTCTATACATTTTTTAATATTTTTAATACTTTAAAATGTAATAATTCTGTAAGAAAATGATATATTGCTTGAATATAAAAGATTAATGAAAATATCTTGCTATGACCGATAAAGGCGTCATCCAACAAATTGGCACTTACTGTAATGACCGATATATCGGTCATAAGAGTTTAAGGGGTTAATAATTATATTCCATTATGGCATCAGAAAGTGAGAAAATCATAGATCTTTTCACTTGTGCTTTGCCAACATCTTTGCACTTTATACGAGAAATTATTGTTAAAAAATCAGCACATTATTGCTCCCTGTTTTTATCTTTTTAAGATTTTTTTTATTTTCGCATATGGAAAATTTAATTATTGCAAGATTAAATGAGGAGAACTGCAAGATTTCAATCCATTAGTAAATTGACCATTACTGAAACCAGGGCATTCAAAGTGTATTTTTACTTATTCATTTTCTTTAGCTTTGAAAACTTCTATTTTTACATTGAATATTTTAACTGTCTCTTGGAGATATTTAAGTCATACACATTTAATCCCTAGTAGAAATTTCAATTTTTTTTTTCAGTACTCTACTAAAGGTTTTAGAAAAATTAATTTACCTGCCCAAAATATGCTGGTGGTAAAAAAAAAAAAAAAAAAAATCCTTTTGTTAAAATGAAGCACTAGAACCGAATGAATTTAAAAAAACACCCCTCTCTTGAAGTAAAAATGTTTTGTATCTCCAAATGTAGTGTATACTGTATGTGAATAAGGTGTGGATGATTTTAGGAAAATATACTTTTTCAAACATTGTCCATATTTGAATAACATAGAAGTGGAAGGCCCAACTTTCTCTCAAAAGTGCCATTGTTTTAAAAAGAAAAATTCTATTATAAAATCTTCATAGGAGTAACCTTAAATGACACCTTCCCAAACAAAACTGGTGGGGTGACTACTTTAATTTAATCTCTTCTTTATAAAAAAAATTAACCTCTCATTGAAATAAGAGAAAGGTAAGAGGTTAAACCTTTTCTCTCAAATGGGATCACAGTTAAATAAATCTTCATAGCATTTACATTGAGTGTAGCCAACAAAAAAAAAAAAATAGATGGTGTGGAGGCTTTTAGGAACCTCTAATTTTCAAAATCATCCCATTGAAATAACATAGAAAATGAGGGTTACACCTTTTTTCTCAAAAGTCCCATAGGGTTAACATGTAAAAATCCCCATGGGATTAATGTGAGAAAATCCCCATAGGATTAACATTAAGTGTAACTTAATACAAAATAGGATCCCAACAGTCCTACTATACTATTTCTACCTCCCTCCCCAATCCTTTTTTACTTGGTTAATAATGATGAAAAACAATTTTATCTTTTCCAATCAGAAATTATATAAACTCTTTGGTCAGATTCCGTTATCTGCCCACCAATATGACTGACGGTAGTAAGTTGAAATTATCTAGATGGCGCTCAGCAAAAGATTATTTTATCTTTAGATTATCCTAGGGTTCAGGGTTACAGTAAGGTTAGGACTGTAAAGAAAATATACTAAAATTGGCGAAAAAATACTAATTCCACACGCTTTTATGTTTTAGTTGTCCGACGACTCAATGTTAATTATGTTGGTGGGCAGATAACGGAATCTGACTACATCTTCTTCCTTGCTGCCCCAATACTACTATTATGCTTTATAAAATAAAAGTAAACACATTAATAAATCAGAATTTTTTTAATTACAAAATAAATAAATGTATGCTGAAAACAATTATAGGGTAGGTTGGGGGAATCTCCTCTGGGGGAGGGGGGCATTCTCCAGGCATTCTGATCCAACAAACGCATTTCGATATTAGATAGAGACTGCCAATTTTAAAATGCAGTCATTTCTTAAAACTCATTTATCTTTAATTTAAACATATCTCATTATGTCTTAAAAAATATTCCAATTGGAAGGGGTTAGGGAGGGGTAAGTACTCTTTAATGAGAGGTAACTCATTTCCTAATGTTAGTTTCCAATTGTGAGATTTTTAAAGCTTTGAAATTTTAACTTTATCAGTCAGTTTCATTTATATTTTTTTCTCTCTCTTTTCAGAATGTTTAGTCAGGTAGAAAAATAAATTGACAATCGCCGTCAACTATTTAATTTGATCCAAAAATTTAATAGCTGCATTATTATATTAATAATTCAATAAATACTTAATTTAATTACTATATTTTTATTAGTCTCTAGCTAATAATAATCTAACTTTTCTATTTTAAAAGATATTTAAAATATGAGTGGAATAGATAAAAAGATTATATACAAATTATTTGCTCTATTTAAAATATTTTCTTTTAATTTGAATAATTACATGTCATTTCATTGGTTGTCAGATAATGATTATGCAAAGAGTTTTATATGTCAATGAATAATCCATATAGTGTATATTTTTATTATTTTGTCTTAACTGTTCTAAGAATTTTCAAAAAAAAAAAAAAACTGTTCTAAGAATATAATTTAGCAGAATAATGGGATATTAATTGATTCTTAGTATTTTCAAAATTTTAATTTAGGAATAATGTAACCTCTATTAGACTGTAAATTGAAACTATTTACACTCAACTTCGCTGATGATCAAAAACATCTTTTCATTGTTTTAAAAAGAAAAAGTAATATTGTAAATGATTAAATTTGAATTCAACGATAAAATTTTATCCACGAAGTATTTTGGTTGTTTTTAAATGATTTCTGATAACTTGTAATAATGTGAAATTTCTTGACACAGAATAATCATTTACGTATAGACCCAATCCTAATAATGTAATGCTTTAGAGAACAAAGTTTTAAAAATCAATTTTATTTTTATAAAATTTTGAGGTTTATTGACCAGACATAAGTATATATACTTATAAATGAAGGCTTTGTTAACCCTTTAGTTCTATAGTAAAGTAAACAGGTTTAAAAAAAAAAATGAAAAAAAAATTATGTTGATACACATAACATAGAGCCCCAACCTTTTGGTCATATTCGTTATCTGCCCACCAATATGGCTGATGGTAGTAAGTTGAAATTATCTAGCTCAGCACTCAACAAAATATTATTTCACCTCTAGATTATCCTAGGGTTCAGGGTTAGGGTAAGGTTTAGACTGTAAAGAAAATATACTAAAATCAGAGTCAGATTCCGCTATCTGCCCACCAATATGGCTGACGGTAGTAAGTTAAAATTATATAGATCGGCACTTAGCAAAAATATTATTTAACCTCTAGATTATCCTAGGGTTCAGGGTTAGGGTAAGGTTAGGACTGTAAAGAAAATATACTAAAAATCGATGAGAAAAAATACTAATTCACACACTACTACGTCTTAGTTGTCGTGCGACTCTTATGTTGGTGGGCAGATAATGGAATCTGACTAACCTTTTTTTTCATAGGGACATACAGTACTTAAGATGGAGTAAATTTTCAGCGACACATTATTAATTAAAATAAACATTTATTAACTAAGCAATACAAAATAAACAGAAAATTCTTAAAAAAATAATATAAAAAACATTTAAAGGAAAAAGAACAAATTTAATTAAGCTACTAAGCAAATAAAAAATCTTAATTTATTATTTAATGTGAAATTTGAGATTGATGTGGGAGCACATATTTTTTATTTGAGAACAAATAGTAGAGAGGACTACCCCTAGTTCCTCTTCAACAGAATGAAGTTGTTCCCTTTTTTTATGCTTTTAATTTCAGTTTAAGCTGCAAATGCCAATTCGCAGAGATAGGAAGTTGAAAATGTCATTAAAATTTTTATGGCTTTTTTGACAGATTAAGGAACACTTGAAACATCCCAAATTTACTAATTTCAGTACTGTTAAACTTCACATTAGTTTCGGTGGTGGCATTGTTGTAGTGACAGTGTGCTATTTGTAAACAAATAAATGACACATGTGGACAGCAGCTTCGCCCATGTTAGTGCATGGAGTAAGCGATCTATATTGTTTTGTTATATTTTTGTACATATTTGCTCATGTTTAATTAATTGATAAAAACATAACTCTGAATTTTATATGCACATCAGACATCCTGTTAACGGCATTCAGTTAAAAGATCAATATAGTTCGGAAACTAGCCTGTCCTTCGTCATTCAATTAATGACGAAGGACAGGCTAAAACTTTGTTCACTCTTAGAGGGGGATATTGAGTTTTATCATAAAAATAATATAAACTCAGTCTTCTTTAATTCTCTCTTTTGTCCATATCTTATTCATATCGTTGTTTTTATTCTTTGTTCCAAGTATGACCTGGAAAGTAAGTTTATTTTAGCCGCTTTTTAAATTCAGCTAGGCTGCAGGGTTTTTCTGAGTTAGTAAGGGTTTTCAAGATAGATGATCGCTCGCATCATCACTCTGTGAATTTCCTATGCTTTTTAGGAGTTAATTCTCTTGGTGCGGGTTTATGCTTTTTAGGAGTGTCACGTCTTTGATGGCCTTTATCGACCGCCTCATCACAAATCGCAAGGAATCTATTCCCCTATTGTTTGCATTTCTTTAAGAGGGTAACAGCAATACAACATAAGCGGTTGAGTTGCTGCTGTTATTATTTATGAATGCAAATAAGAGAATGGTATTCTACTAACTTCACTCTACGCTTCTTATCATTAATTTACGACATACTGTATAGGCTATACAGTACTGTACATGTGCATAGAATATATACTATTTATTTCACTCACTGTCTTCTCTCTCTCTCTCTTTTACCCATGTGCAGATACAATAATGCAACCATACTACATTACATATACTATTCTGGCATTAAATTATCATAAAGAAAGACACTAATGACTAATTTTGAATGACATAATGGTATAAAATTTGTTGCAAGAATAATTGACTAAAATAACATTAATCTTCTAAATGTTTAAATGACAGAAGATTCAGCTTATAGATATTTCCAATCTCTTACTATCAATAATTTATACGGAATGATAACTATAAAAGAAAATGACATTAAATTTTAAAGCAATTTTCTTTCATAGATAAAATTGCTAGTTTCTTTCTTTTCTTTTTTTAATTTTTGGGATTGTGCTGATTTGTTTTTTGTACGATTAATTCAACTAGAATATCTCATCTTGATTAATAACAAATACCCACTAAATCCAATTCATATTTGATTGTATTCTTTTGATTGATTAGTCATCTCTGACTTCAAACATTTATTAAATAAAGCTCGGTTGATCAAGAAATTAAGATAGCAAGTTTGTACAAATTAATATTAGTTAGATTCTATTTCTTAATAAAGAAATACAATCGTAAGCCTTTACAGTTGTTTATATCATTCAAAACTTGCTCTCAAACTACTGAAATTAATATTTTGCAACGGATTAATATTTGTTAAAATAATCATATTAATTTTAATCTTTAGGATTATAAGGTTATTTATTCTTATATAATTTGATCGTAATGTATACGTTCATTTTACATTGCTAATTTTAGTTGGATTATGCTGAAATCTAAATCAGTACCCCCCAACCTTTTTACATGGGAAAACTACTTTACCAGCTACATATAAGTTGCGGACCACCAGGTCACACCCATACAAGTACATATGATTATTTGATGAGCTTTATTTTTGGGTAGAAGCACCAGCTTATATGTACTATCACATATAAGTTGTGGACCACCAGCACACACACACACACAAATAGATATATGATTATTTGATGAGCTTTATTTTGGGTAGGAGCACCAGCTTATATGTAATATCACATATAAGTTGTGGACCACCAGCTCACACACAAATAGATACGATTATTGGAAGACCTTTTTTTTTTTGGGGGGGGGGGGGGGGGGGACCACCTTTTTTTTTTAATACATTTTAAATTTTTTTTCCAGTGGAAATTTTTTTTAGTAATTATCTGAAAATCAATAAGAAAAAAAAATTAAAAAATCCATTACATTTGACCTTTAACTTGAACAGACTTTTCATGCCTAAAATTAAATATTTTCATCTGTACAATTTTACAAAGAAATAAAAATGTTAATTATTTTCTAAAATTGGACAAAATCTAAGATGACCTTATGACCCCCATTCACAACAATTTATCTTCAGAACCGGTCTGATAATAAGGTTCGACAGATGAATTGCTTCGTATGTGGGCCCATCAGTGATGAAATCACAATGATGCTGTCGTATCTGTGGTCATTCAACAATGTTCATAAACCTGGTCTGAAGTGATATCGTGTCTGAGCATGTATGACTTTGTCATTCGTTGAAGTGATACCAAATTTCTACACGAGTAAAATATCTGAACGTGCAAAACATATTTCCTAAAGTCGTACATGATATATTTGTTATAGCATACTTTAGTAGTGCAATTATTTTACATTGAGTCCTACTGTATTTGCATATGTTCATTTTAATCAGTAAACCGGATTTTTTCTGCTATGGTGCTTCTGAGTTTGTGTTTCGCAAAATTATGCATACACTAGACATCTTTTTTTTTTTTCTTTCATGCCATTAAAAGAATAGTTTTTAACATTATAATGAATTCAATTACAAGTCATCCTTATCTGAGGTTATTCTGTGAATATTTTATATGATGTATTCTTTTTGTATTGAGTAAATATGCTTCCATATTAGTTTATTTCATTTGTTCCATATCTTGACACCTTTACGAAAGTGGCACTGGAGATTCTCATAAAGGAGCCAACTTTTAGAATTGAATTGTCATTTGAGCTTAGCCTTCTATTATCAGCATCCTCACTTTTAGTAACAGTAGCACATCACATGTTTAATGTTTAGGCTGGATGGCCTATTATTTTTTCCCCTCAGTTAGATGAGGTGACAATGTTTTAGGCAGCTCTGGCTACTTCTGTTTGCATCGGCAAGATTGTTAATACATCCTGTCATATTTATTATTTAGCTGCATATTGTAAACCAATAAATATATTTCAAGTATTTAATCAATTTTATTCTTTTTGTTTTATTATATCATACTTATAGTGCGATCTAGGTATCGATACATGACGGTACGTCTACATTTGCGACCGTCCATACAGCTCTACTTAGCAGCTTTGCTATAATACATACTAATAGTGTATAATACTGTATTTATTTACGGTACAAGAAAATCATTGAGCCTTTTCAAAATATAATAATTTAAAAAAAAAAAAAAATAGCTGGCAGCTATTTATCATTTTTAAAACAGAAAGGAACTTATTAGCCATAAGTTCCTTTCTCGAATAAATACAGACAGTATTGTATAATCTTTGTTTATAGTACAGTTGTTAAAAACAGCAAGAGCATGTGGTAAAAAAATAGACACACATTACAAAAACAAAAGTTATACCGCAAATTATAAAATGAAATATTAATATTAAATGATATAAAGTTATGAAATGTAAATAACTATAAATAAGCAACCGCACATACATTTTTAATTATTGAAAACCACAAACAAATGTAGTGGTGTTTATAATTTTTTTTTTTTAAATGAATAAATCCAATAAAAAAAAAAAATCAATTTAATAAATGGTTTTCAATTTAGAGTTCGGAAAAAAAAAATATTATTAGAAAATTTTGAAGTCAGCGTTAAATTTTAATTAAAAAATATTTGCCTAGGCTAATATGATTATTCCAAAAAGTTAAATTTTCTTGAAAATTGATTGCCTATTCCAATGGCTTAATTAACTTGTTATATTTTGTTATTGCTTATTTATTTATTTTTTTTAAAAAAAAAAAAGTTAAGTAGTTAAAAATTAATTAACCGAGAAAATTAGAAGTTACTTTTTAATCAATTCTGTTCTTAAAATTTCAAGACTAGGCTATATCAAATTATTAGATTTTAAAGACAACACAAAATGTTTTTTTTTTAAATAATTATTGATTTTGAAAAATATTTACTGTGAATTCCATCACAGGATGTTCAGCCAAAGTTAGATAAAGTGCACCAATGCCAAACAGGTGCGCCATCACTAACTTCAACTTTTTGATCACTATGAAAGAATCCAAGCTTTGCCATGAAACAGCGCCCCATAGTTTTTACCTCATCTAAGGTTCAGGAGAGTGTCTCAATGTAATCCAAATAAGTGCACCGTTTTGAAAAACAGTCTTTTAAAAATTTCTGATTCTAGCCAAACAAGTGCACATGGGCAGTTTTGCAGTGCATTGTGGTAAATCTAAGATTCACTGGCATGGTGCCAAACAAGACACAACTCACTCCCCTCTGAGCGAATGATAAGTGTGCATGCATATAATCCGCATTCTATGATAAAAAAAAAAGTTTAAAAATAAGCTTTTTTAAGATAAAATTAATAAATTGTTTTCTCCTCTATCTGAAATTATATTTTATGTTTAATAAAATTCTAAGGTTAGAATTATTTTGATGATATAGATCAGAGGTGTCATTAATGTCAATTGAGATCTAACTAGTCAATTGCCAGATGCTTTTTGGTAGACCACAATTAATATACCGTATACTTTCTTTTCAAATCCCAATTTTCAAAAAAACATTGAAAAAATCAATAAAAATAAT
>PXIH01S0009074.1:11778-22106 GCA_003024985.2 Euperipatoides rowelli | reverse complement strand
TTAAGAGAAAAACTTTCAAATAAAAAAAAAATTCTCCTAGTGTGTGTCAGGTTACTCTTGCGAAAACTTTCGCATCATTAAAAAACTGCCAAGTATGAAAACTACGAAGTTTTTCTCTCTTAGTGTGTGCCTGATCCAGATATGATTCTGGAATAATAGGGTGGGAAAAAGCTTAGTTGGGGGGGGGTGGGATGGGAGTGGTAAAACCATTCTTCCCATTATTGTCTTATTATCATTATTATCATCATCATTAGAGTAGTTATTATTATTTTACTATTATTGGAGTCATTTTTGGCAGGTTTTTATAATATATACAATAAGCTCAGTACTCTTAGTTTCTTAATTCTGGAGAAAATCTTTCAGCATTATATAGGATTCTGGGACAATAGGCAGGAGAAGAGGGTAGTTTGGGGTGGATGGGGAATGGTTATGGTTAAACAAATTGTTCCCATCATTTTCTTCATATTATTTAGTAGTCTTATTATTATCATAGTTTCAGATTCAGACACATGTATAAATTTTAGTTTTTAGCTTGGGCCCATTGTATTTCTACTCTCAATGGGCTTTCATCTATTTTATCTATAATTTAATGTTCTTTTAAATTGTCATTGGTTATTAACGACTTACATGCTTCACACTGAGTTACATAATATTAACAACTTGTCACTTAACACATTATTCCATTATTATACCCACAGCTGGAGATGATCTACTTGGCAGACATTCCAATCTTTCCAGTTTTAAAAATAATAAAGTAGTCTGTTAAATAACAGCAATCACATACTTTGTGTGAATATACAGTGTTTGTGTATATATGTGGACATTTAAATGGCCGATGTATATTATTTTTTTATGTATCTCATATCTCTAAAAATAAATGGAATTAAAATCTCCTTTTACTGTTTTTATATAGTTTAATATGTCTTAAACAAGTATATGTATTAAAAAATAAAAAATAATTCCAAACGTGATAATCGTCTATGCAATTGACAATATTAAAGTTTGGTATGTTGTTAACTAGATGGCGTTTTTCTTGATAGATGGTCAAATAGGGTTAAGATCAGGCCAGTTTTGAAAAACTTTTACTATTTATTAATTAAAACCATTTATATAGAATTAGAGAGAAAGGATGTGTGATTTGATTTAAAAAAAATCAAGTTTCTAACTCGTCTGGATCGAAAGATATCGCGGTTGAAAATTCACAAATTTCAAATCTAGACCACTGTAGAATTCTACTGAATGAGGCCAGAAAGGTCACCAATAGAGCAGGCCTATACTAAATACAGGTCAATCTAATGACCTCTCTAGTAATCAAACATTAAAAGGATGTCTATTGGATATATTATGTCCTCTGACCTTTTTTTTATCTATTGATTTATGTAATCTATGATACCATTTCCATACACGTCAAGATCACGCCTTTAAGGCACTAGTATAGAACATCACAATAGGGCATACTAAATACCAAATAAATCATATTTATAAACTTATCTTGGTGTAATGATTGTTATATTCTGAAAATATAATCCTTATATAACATTCCAACGCATTTAAATTATTAAAATTATTAATATTTTTTTAATGTAATATTTATTTTGGGGTACCCTACAATCTTCAGTAGAGATTTAGGGGGCGTGATCTTGATGTGTATGGAAATGGTTTCATAGATTACATCAATCAATAGATAAGTCATATGACATGAATATATCCAATAGACATCCTTTTAATGTTTGATTTCTTAACAATTTAATTAACTTTAATATAAATTAATCTTAAAATTTTTGATAATCAAAATATCAATGTAATTATAATCTACTAAAAACCCTATATTTTATAAACTAGTGTCAATAATAAATAACCCATACTGGAATTTCAGCAATTTAATAATATTTAATTTTAAATTTTTGTTAACTGAAAATAAAAATTGGATTAAATAAAGTCTTTTATAATTTAGTAAAAGCTTTTATTTTATAAATTAGTGTCGATAAAAGAATAACCCATACTGGAATTTCTTCAAATTAATATAACTAAATTTTAAAATCTCGGAAAATAAAAATAAAAATTTATCACGGATTTTGCATTGTAATTTTAGCAAAAGCCAAAATTTTATAAACTATTGTGGATAATGTTATTAAATGAAATGCCAAAGTACGAACAAGTAATAAAATTCTAGCCAAAAATTATAATAAAGTAGTGTATCTTAGCTCTGTTTATTAAGCCATTTCTACATGTTAAAGTAGCACCATTTATGCTCTCTCGCAATTATTTAAATTTTCACCCGTTCGCTTTAAAATAGCCTCAAATAAAGTAGATATCTCCTATGATAAACAGAACAATAAATTCAGCCTAATACCTGGAAAATAACTCAATTGCTAAAAACCTGATATACTGTAGAATAATAAATACCCATTTAACCAAACAAAACCACCTTTCATCTAATAAATTCTTCTTCCTTGTGTGAAACATTATTGTACAATTATCCTATCTTTATCATGAGACTTTATCCATTATCAGTGGAGAAAATTATAATTTAAGATTAATAATTTTTATTTTATGATTTTATTTATTTATAGGTATAAAAAATTTAAATTGTAATATATTTCTAGAATAACTTCTACCAAAGTACACATAATATTATAAATCATCACCCAAATTTTGATTTTTAAATGATAGGTAAAGAAGTGGTCATATCTTATCATTAATTTCATCATGCTTTTCCAAGAAAGAGTTATTTTCCAATAAACGTATCAGAAGATTTAACTTTCACGTTGTATCTCATTACCCATATGGGTGGAGGGATATTAGTTCTGGTGAATAAATCACTGATCATTTTCTAAAAGGAGAAAATCGTTTTTTAGCATGTGATCAATGATATATTCATCAGATTTAATATTTAGGTTATTCTGCAGTTTCCCCTTATTGGAAAAAAAAAGTACTAATTATGTATTTTTACATTAAAAGATTTATGTGTCTTTTTTTACAAACTAAAATATTTATACTTATTTATTAATTGATATTATATCAGAATATTATATACTAAATTAAATTATTTACATTTGAGATAAATTTAATCCAGCTGAGACATAAATAACATGAAATGCCAATGCAAACTCTTTGTCTATGCTTGAGACGTGGCTTAACCATGGTCGAAATAGTTGTCTGTGCAGAAAGGATCTAATTTTATTCAATATGGTAACTAATTTAGGAAAAATTAATTAATCATGATATATTTGTAATATATTAACATTTGACTGTTCATCAACATGTATTTGTTTCATTTATTTTGATGTAAATAAGTAGTAGTTTAGTTTTTATATAGTAAATTACAGGTATTACTTTGTTGTTCCTTTTTTTACCTAAAATTCTATTAAGTTTTGATGTAAAATTTATAATAAAAAAAGTCCTATTAATAACTCTATACAGTATATAAATAGAAATAATCCAGTAGTAATTTACAAAATATTTTCCCTTCAATGAAATTCTGTTAAGCACAAATGATTAGATATTAACTTATATCTTAAGTGACCAAACTCACCTCAATTATCTTGAGAATCTTTATTCAATGTTGCTTTTTTTGATATACTATAAGCTCACTCATTAAAAGTTCAACTCATTTTATGTTTGTTGGAAGAGAATAACTTTTAATGGTGATTGCTCTCTCTCATAAATTACAATTTGTAGGTCCTTGAGGTATTTTATTCCCAACAAGAATTCTTTTTAAAAGTTTTGGTTAAATCTTGTTTTTGGAAGAGATTAAACAAAACATTTTATTTCCTGGAAATCTTTTATTTATATATCATGTGTATATATGATTTGTAGGTTCTATATATACTTATGTTATGTCATTTATTGAATAATACTTCTGAGTTTAGGTTAGCTTATCTATAAGCTAAACTCATATTTGAATATGTAGATGATAGGATTAACAACCCAATTTAGTCAAGATTACTCCCATATCAACCTTTTATCCTCATCCAAATTTAAATTGAGATAAATTTCACCCTAAAACATTACAAGATCTCCAAATATATTAGAAGAGCACCTGAGTTGTGGCTAACTTTTTCAGCTTAGAACATGCACACAAGCATTACTATGGAACCCAACTCTTCACCTGATAGCCCTGTACCATTTTGGAACAAGCTAACATTCTATCTACAATATTAAAAATAATTCCTAGCTAACATGTAAATTGGACTTACCAAATCACACCAGAAACTAAAGCATACGCATAAATAAACATAAATAAAGAAATTAATAAGATATGATGTAAATTTGTAGAGGCTGAGTTCTATTTAGATAGAACTTTGTATCCGGACTCCTAAGAGTGGAAGTCCATTTCAGCCTACCACACTTACATTGACCTAGATGAATAAGGTTGTGGCAAAACGAATCATTGCAAAAAAATGTATTTATTAAAAATAAATAGTTTGTTCAAATATATTATATTAAATGTATGTAAATAAATGATTATGACTTCAACTGCAATGGTCAAGTTTAAGCCTATGACTTAGATCAAAAGCATTTATTTAAAACAAATCATTATTTCTTTATTTCTGACATAAAAAGTAGTTTGAGCTCCAATAAGTTTAAATTTTTCACATTATAGGACAAAATTTCTAGACAATTTTGTTGCACCTTCAGTCGAATATAGTATTACATTCAAACGGGACTTTTCCCAAAGCAAAATTATTTAAGTAAACAAGTTATACAGTTTATAGAGGAGATAAATTTGGGTTTCATTTGACTAACTAAAAAATATAAATAACTGCCACTTGCCTAACAAAATTTGGTAAAAATAAAATAGTAATAAATATTAAGATAGCCATACTCTTTGATTTTTTACAGTAACAAAAAATAAAATAAAAATTTAACTTACGTGATTAATAGGCACTTTGAATTAGTAAACCTGGCAACATTGACTTGTGGAAAATCACTTCAAATGACAAGCAAATTTCAGAATGAAAAGTCCAAACAACAGTCGAAGGGAACTCCCTGGTGGAAATTTTCCCTAGGCGACTGCATAAAGGATCTCGATGGTTAAGAATCTTAGGAAAGATTTAACTTCATTAGAAAAGTGGTTTTTAATGTTTGATTCATCATTAATGTTCGTTGATTTTTCTTGATTTTTGGTAAATATTTGCAGCATCATGAAATCAAGGCAATCTTCCAATAGACAAGAACAGGCTGAGTTTTTCATGAGTCTGGGTTCGATTCCAATTTGACAAAAAAAGTGACAGGTCTTCTTGGTACTTTAACATTTCTGCACAGGCAAGAGATTTAGGCCATGAATAATTTGGATGAACCAAGTCCAGGTTGTGTTTTCTCCTGTATTAGGTGAAGAAAAAAATTAATCAAAATTTTCTTTCTCTGAGATTAAGTCAGAGTCCTTTCTGGAAACCAAAAACCAATGGCATCATCTTCATTCATGGGAAATTGGAAAAAATTATTGATTTACATAAATCTTAACATCTGAACTAAACTGGATGTCTTCTTTTTTTTACATATGTAACTGGCAGATGAATTATGTTCCATTACAAGCTTCCTTTGTAATGATGTCAAATAATCTCACATAACAACATTGTTATCTATATAATATCTAGAGTATATAATAAATGGTAGAAATGTCTATAATGGTAAAGTTTGCTGCTCCTCTTCAACCACTCATTCTAGCACAATGATGTTTGATTTACTTGAAAGCCCTGCTAAAGCAGATCCACTATGATTTTTTCTGTCCTGGGGATCAATTTTTGTAAATTTAGAATAAAAGGAGTTCCTAAGATTGTTGGACAACTGTATTGAAACTCTTAACCTCTAATTATTCTAGAACAGCCTGAGATACATTTTTAAAGCATATGTGTAGCCAGGGGGTGACTTCTTTTACTGGGATCATTACAGTATATTATAGTTCTGAATAATATTCCTATTATTTTTATAATTTTTTTTTTTTATGATTTATATATCATTCTTTTTTTTTTTTATTTAAATTATACTGTTCTTTAACTAGATCAATATTATATCTATGAGTGTAAGAAGGGACATAAAAAGAATGAATTGAGTAAATAGTGTTATGTTCAGTATTTGCTCTTTATGCAATCAAAGGCTCTCTTTCTCTAAGCATGTAAACAATTTAGTACAGTATAACTAGAATACATCTATAATAATTATAATTTAGAGCTCACTTCTGTAAAGTATTATATTAAAATTATGTTTATTATACTGTATATATTTTGACATAACCCATTTCTTTAATGTTTTTTTTTTCTTTCTCTTTGGCACGATTCCACTTTACGGTTCCGGAATCGTGCCCCCAGCTGTCATACTAGACATAATAACTTATGTGTGAATTCCACTAGCCTATGCTCCCAACCCTAGATTATTTGATGAAGGTTGTGCTATTGTATTATTATTATTAATAAAATAAATAAGAGTTACAATAACTCTTTCTGAATATTTTTAACTAGAGCAATGCTATGCTATGTATATTGTGGCCATCTTAAATTCCGGAACCACAAAATGTAGGCTAATCTAGCCTCACCTTTCAAGTGCTTCCTAATAATCTGGACATGCTCATAATTTATCTGAAACCAACCACGTTTTTAAATGTATTATATAAATTCTCTTATTGGCTTTTCTGTCTAATTCATTGACAATTTCTAATTGTTTTTAAATAGAAAAGATGTTTATTTTGTTAAATGTTTAATATTTTTTTTCATAAAATCATTGCTGCAAATTCTGAGCAACACAGGAAAAAAATTGACAGACTAATACACAGCATTTTGTACAATTTGACCATGCTAAAATTTTATAGAAGTTATTTTTTGAAAAAAAAAAAGAGTTTAGTACCGTATTTATTTTTATCAGATGAGGTTTTAAAAAAAGCCCTATTTGAAAGAAAGTTGTCTTCGATTATAAAATTGAAAATGCAAATAATGACATTGAACTTTATTTTGAAGATAATATTGCTTTGTACAATATACCATATGTGGAGAAATCAGTTTATAAAGAAAATTGAATTGAAGTCAACAGAATATATTAAATAAAAGAGATAACTATTTTCTTTGTTTTGGTTTTAATTTAAATAAAAATAAGATAAACTGTAAATTCACTTTTTTTTTTTGGCCTGATAAGAATGAAATTAAATTTAAAACATATTTCTATTAATAAATTATAATTGAAAAAAAATCTAATAGTTAATTTTTCATTTAATAGTGTAGTACTATTTATTGTTCTAGAATAGCAGAGTGAGAAATTCTTTAAAGATCTGTAGCACTAGAAACCAACATCTGAATTTGACAGATGAATCTTGGGTAATTTAAGCATTTGTTTAAATCTATCCATGAAGACTCAAGTTTGGCATATGTTGAAGACAATGTTTAAGTAGTTATTTGTAGATTCAGAAGAAATCATTTAATATCACTTGATAGCTTTTGATTTCAAACACAACATTCTTCAAAACTATTTTACATAAATTTTTTGTTTACTAGACTCCATTTGCTGTTATGATTTATTATTCAGACTATTCACTCAGTTATGCTGGACTTTTTCTGTCTAGAAACGTTTAGAATAATTTGATAAGCAGGGGAAAAAAAATTCCCAGCATACAAGCCTGCAGTTATTTATTAATATATTTATAAGTCTGCAATGACGGTTCAAAGAAATGTGAAAGCAAATATACTTTTTTTTTTTTTACTATGTTTTCACTGCAAGTTACAGGTAGGTAAAACAATTATTGATTAAAATAAATAACAAGCCCAATATAGGATCCAAATTATCAACTAATAGGGGCAAACACACACACACACACTCTCTTTAATTTTTTTTTTAAATTTTAATTTTATTAAGCTTATTAAAACCATCACCTCAAGGCTGCTGTTCCAGCACTATTGTCAGGGTGATACATATATTAAAATTTTTAATAAACAAATTTAAAAATTAGATTTTAATGTAATGTCAATAATGTTAAACTTTCATTGACATAAATAAAATAACATTCCTTAAATTTGATACCGATTTTTTTTTTTTTTTTTTTTTTTGCAAGTTATCAACAGTGCAAGAATTTACAGTAGGTTAGGATTTTCAATGCTCATTGAACCAGATTAAAAATCCTTGTTACTGGCTATTACTAGCACAGAGGAGAGGCATATGCTAGGCCACAGACCTCACCTCTGTCATGGAAAGGCACAGGTTCAGATTAATGACAACTGATGCCCTAAGCATGGCCTAACAATGTTGCCCCTTCTGTCAGCCTCTCAGAGAGGAGCCCAATTAAGACCAACTGATGCCATAAGCACGGCCCAACAATATACTCTTCCATTGCCTGACATGATAATAATAGGCTACTCAATAAATGCTGAAGATGATATAAGAGATTAAAAATTCATTTTTGTTCCAAGACAGGCCCCATAACTATATTAAATATAATCTTTTAATTTTATTCATTTAACACTAAATAGCATGCTGTTAATGATAGGTCATATGATCAATTTACACTCAGTTTTTTAGGAGTGCTTGATACTGAAGATAAGGGATTCAAAAATGAAAAACATATACCCAGAAATGTAATCCGGTATATATACTAGGCTTCTGTTTTACTCCTTTTTGAAAAGGGTAACGACATTTGCAATCCTCCAATCATTTGGAACAATACCGGTCTTTATTGAAGAAGAAAAAATATCTATTAACATTTCTACTGTCTCAAAACGATCCGCTTGTAGAACCCTAAGAAAATATTGTCTGGACCAGAAGATTTGCAACATTTTATTTTATCAATCATCCCCTTTCTATTCCAAAGTCAATTCTGAGTAGACATTTATAATTTCTCAGGTATGTTCTTTACTCAGCATAATGCCAACTTTATGTCTCTTTTTTGCCATTCCAAATGACAAACATTCAACTAAGGCCCTTCCAATCATTCATCTGTCTAAAAATAATCAAGAAATCTTTGTTAACATTTTTTTTTTTAATTTTATTCAAATCAATCATATTTTCAGAAAAACAGGCTGGAGTGGAAAGGGTTAATAAACTATCCTTAGTAATTAGAATACTATTTAAAACTACTAATCTTTCTATGTCTGGCTTATACCCATTTAAATTTCTATTATCTTCTATTGCATAAACAGGCAAAAAAAATTATTCCTCTCTTCAACTATTTCTATATCTTCATTCAACAATCTCTATTCTTTAAAAGTCCCACTTGATCCTTAAGCCATTGCTTACTTCTTAAATTTTACTGTATGCTATCTGCTATTTTTTATTTGTAAGTTATTTTTTGCTAATCTTGTAGTTTTCTTAAATTTACTTTGGCAATTATCATAACTAACCTTATTATTAAATGATTTAATTTTGTATGTTCTATCTGGTTCATATCAGCATGTCCTTAATCTCCTTATTAACCCACAATGGTTAATATTTAGTAATAGATCTTTTCTTCATTGGTATATAATCCTTCAATACTTTTTCAAAACTAAGTTTAAACATTTCCCACTTATCATTAGTAATTTTCCATTTATAATCTCTTTCCAATTAACCTCACTTAACAACACACTAAACTTATTGAAGTCAACTCTAAAAAAAGCATGAACTAACATATTTTCTTTTGCTTCACCTTTTAAATTTACTTCAAACCTAATAATATTATAATCACTATTACCTAAATGTTCACTTACTTCTAAATCGCAAATAGTATAAGGATCTGAAATAAAAAGCAAATAAAAAATGGCATTTCCCCAATTGGATGTACCACTTGTTGGCCAAGAAAATAATCCTGAACCACCTCAAGAAACTCATTACCAGAGAGAGTCATCTCATTGACCCAATCAATACCAGGATAATTAGTCACCCATAATTACTATTTGACTTTTTGATGATGCATGTTTAATTTGACAAATTATATTTTCTATTCATCGTACAACATATTTCCATCAGGTGGTCTATAACAATTCAATAAAATAATTTTTATTCTTGTGTATCAGCTAAATGTACCCAAATAGATTTAACATCCTTGCCTATCTCATTAATTATTATTTCTGATAATAAAACACTAATGCTTTCTTTAACACTTCACAGCCGATGCCCGATATACCTCGGGCATTGTTATCAAGACGTGAATCCGATGCCCGAGATAGATCGGTCATTCAGTTTATTTTTAGCAAACACATACACTTTTAATTGTTATAATATTGTTCTGTAGTTCTGTCACTTTAATAGATGACAGTGGAAATCATTTTTAATGACGTATTTATAATTTTTCATGTGTTTAATGAGTTGCATAATTTTGTTTTCCTGGCTGGTTTTGATAATGGCAAATAGCTTCCAAGTAAATCAAGATT
>PXIH01S0009069.1:23324-34883 GCA_003024985.2 Euperipatoides rowelli | reverse complement strand
CCCCCCCCCAACCCTCTGTGGACAGTGGACACCCATGCTTCTGTGTATATTATATTTTTGTGTGTATACAGTATATACTATTCAGTATTATCTACCTTATAAAGTTATATATTGTATTTGTTATGTTATTTTGAATTAATAGCTTCCCTTTCCTTTGTTTTTTTCCTCACCATCATTTCATATCCTAAAATTAATAAAACCTTCACCTAGAGCTTCTTTTTACATGTCTGCTAGACAACCCTGCATTATGTCAGAAGCAGACTCGAACCTGGTGGGCCAGATTTATGGTCAGCCTTCTTACCAACTTCTCTATCTAAAGGACTGGCAAAATATTAAAAAAATGTATGTGAAGTACAATGCAAAATAGCCTACTCCCCCAAAATGTATTTGAAATACAAAATACATTCAAAATTAAAAGTATCTAAATTACAAAGTACTTTTGTATTGTCAATCGTTAGAAATACAAAATACTTTTCATTATTTTTTTAATAAAAAAAATCATTTGGTTTGTCAATTGGCTTTTTGGGTTATATAATTATAATGCTAGTCATCAATTTTTGTTTTTTTATTTTTTAAAACTAACTTTAGTAAGTATGCATACATGATCATTTAGGTGATGATGTCTTTGCAAAATTAAAGAAGAGGGTGCAATTGTAGCATTATTGACTTTACGCTAGTTTGTCTTTTATTAATCCAAAATGTTCTCTGAAGTCTCCTGCATGCAACAGTGAAGTAATTTCATTTTTATCTTTTTCCAGTGGTTCAGTAGATGTCACAGCATAAAGCCAAATATTGTAATTTTCTTAATATTTTTCCGACTTACTTTTATACATAGTTTGACATTAGGCTACAAGACGTTCAATATTTTTTAGCACCCTTTCTACACAAATGATATAACAATAACACACATATTTCCAGTTAGGTGTACAGTTACTACTCCTAATGTGGTCAGAAACTAAAGACCTTATAATGTGTAGAAACTAGAGAAGAGTATGTGAATGTCATAAAAACAAGTTTAAATCATCCATTTTCTATGGTGATGGGTAATGTTCAAGATTATGAGGAGTCTAGAAGAACATTTCAAACAAACCACAAAGTTAAAAATATCAAAGGCAGTGAGCATAAAATATGCTCCAAATGGGAATGTTGCCATGTCATATGCTTATTCTGGTATGTCAGAGAATACTGATATCTGGAAATCAGAAAACTCCTCAGCTGTCATTCTTCAAGCACTGAAGTTGGATTCAAATGGGATAGTTTTAGCTGCCAAGAAGAAGAAGGATGTACTGAGTTTACTTTGTTTTCTTAGTGATCGAAATCAGCCATACTACCAACAATTTCTTGAAGGATGTTAGCTTGCAACAGACACCGAAACTGAGTGCAATTGGGACATTATGAACAATGATTAATAAGAAAACCTGGTTATTATGTACATCTAGTACATTTAAAATAAAATGTTGATGTTGGAATATTGTTTAGTGCTTATTTCTTATGATAAGGCAGGCTGGTATCTATGCAATAGTAACATAAGAACACTTAAGTTTTTTTTTGTTTGTATTATCTCTAAATTTTTACTTTTGCCATTCATATTGCATGTGAATGTAGACACAGTGTAATCAATTGTAATTTAATAATTTGAAGTTCCTAAATGGAGAAAACATAAATGTTTAAACCCATTTTTTTTTTTGTAACTAAGTTTTTGCACTTACCTACTATTGCCCCCACCTCTTCAATTAGATGTCAAAATGATAATGGAAATTTATGAAATTTCTAGAAGTTGTACTTAGGAGATTTCTTGCCAGTTTCAAGTTTTCTAAATTTCAATTTTTAGTTAAATTAGTTTTTCAAAAAAAAAAATATTTGTATCACACTTTTATGGGATAAGTGTAATTACAGAAAGAATAATGGTGCTGTTGATTAAATATTATATAATAACACAAACATTGAATTACTGATGGCCTATTTTATTTATTTCTGATAAAATAATACATTGACTTTTTCTTTTGGAATAACAAATATATAGGTACCGTTTTGCTGTATATTTACTGGTACACATATTTTAAAAGTATTGAGTACCGTATTGAAAATACAAAATACTTTTAAAATTTATTTTTGTTAAAAATCAATAATACTTCAGAAAAGTATTTGCAATACAAAAGTATTTTCATTATGTATTTTAAATACATTGCCCAAACCCTGTCTAACTAGACAGCAACAAGATAAAGCTGTAAGCAAATGTTAATTGTATTTAATTTTAATTATTTTACATAATTTATTTTTCAAATAATTTTATACTTTAATTTATACTTTAATTGAAAATCGGATTAGCGATGTCAACATTGCCATCGAAAAATTCAATGATGTCTTTCTCCATCTGTATGAATCGGCATTCCCAAAAAAAGTAAAAAAAGTTAATAATAGCAATCATTCTTGGATAAATAGCGATATCATTGAACTGGTTAATGAAAAGAATATTCTGCTTTCAGATCGGGTGATAAACCAGGAATTAGTTCAATTTCAAAAGAATTAAATAAAAGTGTTAAAATGGCCAAAACAAAGGAATTTTATTGTACTATGAAAAATATTACTAAGGGATCAAAATTTTTTTATGACATTATTAATAATGCATCTGGCCATAAAATTAAAAAAAAAAAAACCTGATTAATTTCCCTAAAAGATCACAGCCAGAATCTACTATTGAAATTCTAAATTACTTTAAAAGTCTTGCAACAATGCATGAACCAATTGTTCCAGATCTAATCTAATCAAGTCTCTACCATTGGATCATAATATCGAATCAGTTGATTTTTTGTGGACTTTTGGTCAACTGAAATCAATACCTCCAACTGCATCTACTGCCCCAGATGGTTTACCCAATTTTCTTCTCCATGAATTTTCTGTGGAAATTTGTCAACCTGTCACTGTGATATTAAATAAGTCTTTTGATTCAGGAATTTTCCTGGAAATTTGTAAATTGTCCTATTTGATCCCAATCCCCAAAGTAAAATTCCCGTCAGATCCCAGTCAGATTAGACCGATTTCTATCCTTTCATCCCTGGCCAAAATTTGCGAGAAGCACTTATATAACCAGCTTTTGCCTACGATACAATCACAAATAGATTTTTTCCAGTTTGGTACCCTCCCAAAAAGAACACAGCCCATTAACTAACTTTGTATATTGATACCCTTCTTAAAAATCTTGATTCACCTGGTCATTGTGCTGCATCTATAGTCACCGATTTTAGTAAGGCCTATGATTGCATTGATCATAATCTGTTTATCTCGAATAATTTGATCACTCATATCCCTGTTATATTCAGAGATGGTTTAAATCATACTTGTTTCAAAGGAAACAAAGTTTAAGAGTCCCTCAATCCAGTGACTCATTTTCTTTTATATCTTCTAATGGAATCCCCCAAGGATCAGTCCTTGGAGGCCTTATCTTCATTATTTCTACCAATCAAATAGCAATTAATATTGACAATCATTATAAATTCATAGACAATATCACAATAGTGGCAATAAGTAAAAGAGATTATATAAATCGGGTGACTCAAAACTGTATTGAAAAAGTATTAAATGATGTTTAAAAATGCAAAATGTCTATTAACTCAAATAAATCATGCATTATGTGACATGATTTTTCAAAGAATAAAGTCATTATTGATGTAAACATGAATGGTTTATTTTGAAAGTGCAAAATAATTGTAAAATTCTGGGACTTATAATCCAATCGGATTTAAAATGGGAAGCACACATTCAACTTATTATTTCGAATACCAGCAAAAAACTTTTTTGATATATAAATTGAAAAGATTAGGTATGGATAAATCAACCCTTATTAACATATATAAAATATTTATAAGACGTAGCACTGAGTATTGCGCACAGATTTGGACAAATGCAATAATTACTCAAAATCAATCAAATTCTATTGAGATGCTGCAAAAAAGAGTTATTCGTATTGTTATGGGTAATGAATTTATTTCATATAATCATTCCCTCACCCTTAAAGAGAGAAGAAATTCCTTGATGAAGAAATATGTTGCTTCTTTTCAAGATGTCTACTCTCAATTTCTCCCTGTTACTGGTAAAAAGTGTCCACTCATAACACTCATATTGCTGATAGATTGTTTAGAAACTTTGCAAGAACCAAGAGGTATACGAACTCAACTCAACTCAACTCACGATTGCAAATATTGTCAAAATGTTAAATTCTTCATAAGTCTTATTTCTTTTTTTCATTCTCTATAATTACTTATTTATATTTTATAATGGATATTCAATTAAATAGTCTTCATATACTTTTCAGGTGCTAGCATACTTTCATTCTATTAATAAAATGCAATAATAATAAAATAAACATTACTTTGTATCCTTTCTTAATAATATGCTAATATAAAATCTATAACTTATAATATAATATGTGTTTGATGTGGTCCAAAAAGGTATTTGTTGGCGGCAAAGAATAAAAGAATGTTTTCAATCAATTTGCAGAAAAACGTTCAATGATTTTCTTCTATAATTTAGTTAAATTACTGTATAACTCATTGTTAAATTGGCAATAATATCAAATTTATAAATTTGTTTATCTTAAAAACTATGAGAAACGATTAGCAGCCATTTTTTTTAAGTAATAAAGACACAACATAAAATATTGACTAAACTGAACAATGTCCATAAAATATCCATGTACATTTTGTGAGAGACCAGCGGCATCAAATCATTGAGCCATTAGTTGTGGAAATTGTTTTTCTGGAGCATAATATACTGTGGTAGGGTTTCTCCTGAAAGATATGCAAATTATATTGGGATGAGTAATGAATTTGATTATGTATGTACAATGTGCTTATTTAACACTCTACCAGATAGGGTTTGGTACAGGGATTAAAGCTCAATAATACTGATGTTGATAGGCATTTGGGTGTAAATATTAGTAAAAATAACACCCCAAAAGTAAACATAATGCTGAAAGCCTCTGGAGACATAGTTGTTTGTTGAGCTAACATTTGTAGTTTGGTGAAATCTGAATATTTCTACAGTTAATTTGCCCCTGGTTATATTGGATTGACTGAAACATGGTTAAATGAAACTATTGGAGATAATTTCCTGGAGATAGAGGGTTACTCAATGTGTCGAGAGACAGCAGTAACACGAAGATACAGCAATAACACATGAGAAAGAGGAGTGATTTGTTGGTATGTGAAATTGTGGCAATGTCTTCTGAATGTGCAAATTTTGAGTAAATCTGGATAAACTATGCCATAGCTTGGGTAAGCCAATTTGTTGGACTGATTTACTGATCACCACATTTGAATTATAGGAGAACTTTGAAGATTTTGAAAGAGAGTTAAACCATTTGCATTCCTTAACAGCAGATGTGATCATTCTGGGAGACTTTAACATGGATTTCAAGAAAAAAATGTTCTATAGTTATTCTCTGATTCAACTAGAGTTCCAGAGCCATTCTTGCTTGTACCATAATATGGATTAACACATTGAGGGATTCACTATTTTAGGGATACTACCCAGTTATAGTGATCATGAAATATTTATTTTCCTTAAATAAAAAATCTACAAAAAAGGAAACAAGAGTAAAAATTGTTAGATCTTATAGAAACTTTACAGATCAGTGTTCTATATGAGATCTAAAAGACAATCATTGCACGATACAGTGTTACTTGGTGACTTAGATGACACGGTAAATTTGTTAAATGAACCACTAATATCAACTTTGGATACACATGCACCTAAGAAGATTATCAAAAATAAAACAGCATAAATACACACCTTGGATAAGCAATGACCTTAAAAACTTAATAAATGATAATAAAAAAAATATTGTTTTTCACCCTAGAATATGGAAACTTAGTAATTTTGAGCAGATGCAAAAACTTGAAAATTATATACCATCACTTACACAATAAGATTAGAGAAAAGTATATACTACAAAAACAAATACAGAAGAGTAGAGGTAAAATAAGATATTTGGAAAAATACAAATGAATTGCTAGGTAAATTAGAAAAGGGCCTAATCAAATACCTGTAAAAACAGGTAAATTAACAGCTGATGAATTGAATTAATTTTTTGTTATGGTGGGTCGAATATATAGCCTACATAATAAATCAAACTCCAGTAATGGGATTGGATTGGAAATAAAGAAAATCAATGTTTGAAAGAACAAACAGTTATGAATTAAGTCCAGTTCTAATGAGAGATCTTAAAGAAATATTCCTGATAATACATCAAAGCATAGATGGAATAGGTGAAAGGATTTTGAAATTGTCTTTCTTAGTGATTAAGGAGGTGATGGCATACATCTTTAATTGTTCTTTGACAGAAGGAAGATTCCCAGGCAAAGGTGAAAGATGATAAAAATTACTTTCATTTTCAAAGGTGGTGAGGTATTAATTGTACAAATTATAGATCCATTTCTGTGCTTCCAGTAATGGGGAAGATTCTGGAGATACTAGTTCACAGCCAAATGATGATATACTTGCAAAAGATCTCATTGCTTTCAAAATTGCAATGTGGGTTTAAAAAATAACTCCACTTTTGCCTGTTTAATGATAGGAAAGTGTCAGCCATGAGCCAATGGGGGAAAAGTTACAGGAGTGGTGGTGTTGGACATGACTAAGGTCTTTAACTGTCTGCCTCACAGTGTCATGTTTAAGAGGTTAAAAAAAAATTGGCTTTTATTCCAATGAAAATACATTGGTTTATAAACTATTTATATGAATGCTATCAATGTGTTGCTCTTAATGACATAATATCTCAATTTTTCTCTTCCACAGTTGAAGTACCCCAAGGTTTGGTTCTGGGACCACTCATTTTTAACATATTTATTGATCATTTGCTACAGGTTGTAAATAATTTAAAACTGGATGTCAAGTAATGAGCTAATGATAAATCCAATAAAGTCACTGTGGATGGTAATGGGAACAAGTCAAGGAAAATGAAAATTTGGATCAGTGAAGAATCCATGGTCAAAATATAGCTTTAACCAAATGTAGCCTATACAAATTTTGGGAATATTGATTGATAATAAATTGACATTGAAATATCATATAGATAAAATTGTTATCTATGAGCTTTAAGATATTAAGATTAAGAAACCTCATGCCAATGGGGGGCTGTTGAAAATGATTTTTGAAACTCATATTTTCCCAAGACTAATCTATTGTGACATAGATGGAGTGTGGAAACATATTGTCAGAGGCATGATTTATAACACATAGATCAGGAGAAAGTAGACAGTTGCTAAATTGGGTTTGTTGTCAATGAAAAAATTAAGACAGCATTTTTATACTCTTTTATGGGAAGTGTTATGTGTGGAGCGCCTACTTATTTTAGAAGTTTGCTAATACCATTACTATATAGGCCTACTCATTACTTATGCTTTAAATGCTAGATTGGATACAGTTCATGGCTTAAGTGTAAATTATTATTAAAAGAATTTTGGTACTGATTCTTTTAGAAAAAGGGGTCTAGGATATTAAAACCAACTGCCCAGAGGGCTAAGATTCCAAAAGAGTTTAGAATTTAAAAATAATAAAAATAAGTAGGCTACTTACATGATCTGTAGATTAGTCCAATTATGTATTTGATTTTATTATTTTTTTTTTTGGGGGGGGGGGGGTAATTTTAAATGAAATAACTTATTTTGACTTTTAATAGTTTTATGTATTTGTATTATTGTTTGGTTTTTAATTATGGTTATTTGATGTATTTTTGACAAACACCTGGAAGTCCACAAGTGTGAGTCCTGCTAATGCAGAGGTGCACAAAGTGTGTGGCATGCCCCCCTGGGGGGGGAGTGAAGAATTATTAGGGGGGCGCTAAATAAATGTAAATAAAAATGTTTTGATTTAGAATTTCTTTTGCTCCGAGTGCCTTTTTGTTTTGTTCTATAACTGCACATGTTCATTTTCGTAAATATTTTTTGTCTAAAAAAAGTATTTTCTTTAAAAAAAAAAATAGAAGCTTTAGACCGTCATTCAAATAATAAATAAAAAGAAGTGGCGAAAGTTGGCCGGCATGCCAACGCCGATTTACAGGCTGTTGGCTAATCATGAACTTTCCTACTTTACACAGAGGCGTGACTAACTAGAAATAACCAATAAAACTTTATTCAGTTATCGATAAGCTTACGAGTTGAATGTGTGAAATATTTTTGAAATGACTTTTTTTTTAAAAAAAAAAAAAAATAATAATTTATTCACATTAAGAAATTAAACTTGAATCCCCTGCAAAATGGATAAGTGGATTTTAAAGTCTAAACATAAAGCAGCATCTACTTCTTCAGAAGAAACTAACAAAGCGGATCCACCTAGATCTTCGCAAAATATACAGACAGAAGAGCAAAATCTCAAAAGAAAAAATGAGCCATTTGTAATGGCACAAAATAAGAAAATATGATGAAGAATATCTCAAATATGTTTTTTTTTTTTTTTATTTAATTTTTATATGTGTTACTTTTAGTAATAAATGTTTATTTTAAAAAAATGTGTGTATGTGGGGGGGGGGGGGGCTCAGAAAATGAAACCATATAAAGGGGGGCCTGAGTTAAAAAGTTTGAGCACCTCTGTGCTAATGAATAACTAATGAATAGGCTAAATAAGTAAATAAATAAAATATCTAGGTTAGTGTAGTCTAGTAAACAAACAATTAATGTAAAAATGATTANGTTTACTGCGTGACTTTTACGCTTTGAATTAATTGTATTCTAAATAAATTATAGCTATTTTCTTTAATTTTCGAATCTGAAAAGTTGCGCTTTTTCTTCAACCATCTCTTATTATTTATATGTTTAAAATCATTGCCTATTTATAGGGAAGGGGGCTGGATGACGCATTTAGCTTTTACAGACGCTTCCTTAACTTCACAGCGACTACGTGCACTTTCCTACGAAGGCCTTTATCATCAACAACCTATAAATGAGATAACATTGCTTTGTTCAAGAATTATACAGAAATTTTCTCTGCCAATTATCATCCAAAATGTCAAGAAATGTTCAAATGAATTTTTAAATTCAAACGCAGGATGTTAATATTCTAATACAGTAGATTGTCTAACTATGGATGGGGCAAACTTGGTCAACTCCATTTCCTGAAATTTTACTTTCTATTCGTTAACAAGTCAGAAGAAAAGGAGATTCAAACTGATTACCTTGAAAGACGGAACAATAAGTGCCATTAACGGAGAGAGAAAAAAAATAAGTAGTCATTACTTAGAATAAATAATGAGATAATATAGTAGAAAGTTTAATTCGCTTATAGACTACATTTTAGAATCTTAATAATTGTTTCCCATATTGCACGAGTTATCTTCTCTTTCAAAAGAAATTTATCTAAAAATAGTTACTGAAATTGGCAATCAAAATTTTTAAGTAAATTATAATGAATACTTATCTTAAATAAAACTAAAGCAATAATTATTAATGCTATTGATTATTTTTTTTCTAAATCTTTAACGCATCACTTAATTTACTGTATAATGTAAAATAATAGACGTCATAACAAGCTTTCAAACAAATTTTGAATTTTAATTTTATTGTTGGTGTATTATTATTAAAATCTCTGTGGATTTGGAAGGAGGATTGATAATTTTTTGTTCGTAGGGACTTTTTTAATAAAAGAAGAGGCAAATTAATGTTCAGCTTATTTGTAAAGTATATATTTTGTCTGTATGGATGCAAAAATATAAATGTCAGCAAATTTTCAAAATTTTGCTGAGCAAAGAAATAAACATTTATTTGTTATTAATGCACAGGCATCGATAAGGGGGGGGGGGGNGGGGATTTCCCCTCCAACTTTGGCTGAGAGTCTGAAAGTTGAGAAATTTTGTCCTGGAAGTTTGGAATATCCAGAAGCCAAAACTTTTGGATAAATTAAAAAATATATACTGTATATGTAATTAAAGATTTTTTTTAGGTTATAAAAAATGAAATATATACAAAATAAAATTACTCAAACAAGTTGGCTTAATTAAAAGGTAACACAAGAACTAGATTAGTTAATAACTAAAAGTTATGTATATACATCACACAAAAACACTAATAGCCTAAACATCATTAGTAATAAAAAAAAAAGGAAAGAAAAGAAAAAGTTAAAACACCAATGAAATAAATAATACATACCAAGAACATTCTTTAGAATCCAAGATGCAGTATTGTTAAGCCCCAAATTTGCCTAAGAGTGGTTTGTGACATAGTAAAAAGATTAATAGTAGGCTATATAATATAGAATAAATCTCTGAAAATATAACCAAGCATGGATTCGGTGTTTGGCTTTCTTGAGGTGAACATCGTGTTTTGGCTTTACATATAATTTAAATATATTTGCATGTGCATTGCGTTGGAGCGCTTTGCTGCAGTTGTTTTTTGAAATGGCGTTTAGAGGAATTAAGCTTGTTGACTATAAGGCACAATTAATGTATGGAATTAATAATGTTGAAATTTTACAAGGTAGTGAATTACCTTTTTCAAGAAATTGGGATGAAGCAAATATACGAAGGAACAAGAAATTTGTGTTTTGGGAAATTCCCTTGGTGATATGATAGTAGACAAGGCCCTTATAATGACGACATGGAAAGATGGTGAACTTACGAAGGTAAGTACGGAGTCTATTATAAAGTTGTGTATTAGTTTGAACATTATAAATAAACTTTCTCAATATTTTGTGTTGGTTAACCCTAAGTTTCATTTTATTAAATTTGATTCGTTTGATGCTATGGATGAATTTAAGGAAAGGTGTGTAACGTTGGAAGAGTCGAATATTATATTTCTTGAAGATAAAACACATAAAAACGAATTTGACGGTTACAATCGGTAATGTGCCTCTTCATATCGTTGAAAATGAAGTAGTGGAATTTCTCAATGAAATTGGGCAAGTTAGTGATATTGAATGTAAAAAAATTGTTCTTCCGGGTGGTAATTAATTGGAGACTGCACCGGTAAAGTTTTCAATTAAACTGAATAAGGGTTATACAAAAAAAGATGTCCCGACTGTGTTTGAACGTAATAACATTAAAAGTGTGTTAAAAATAAAGGGGAAGGGCCCAATATGTTTCCGATGTGGAGCGGAAGATCATTTTGCTAAGTCGTGTGTTATGAAATTTTGTGCCGGATGCAGAAGAATGGTGGATGCGGAACATAAATGTATTTTGACATATGCCGGGCGTCTTAAATTAAATCAGTCTTATTTGAATGAATGGTATGAGCAAAATAGGGGTAAAATGAAGGCGGACAATGATGACGGTGGTGATAGTGAATACATGGATAGTAGTTCCGATGTTGGTAATAGTGCAAATAATAATGATGGAAAAAAATTGGTTTTGAATGCTGGCTTATCTGAAAATAAAAATGGAGGTGAAGGAAATATTGGTATGTTTAGTAAGAGTGCTAATGGTGATGAAGATGATGTGAGTGAAGTGGACACAACTGCCAAGCATCTTAAAACTAAATAACTGTTTTGGTTTGTTTTCCTGTTGGCTACAACAAATGAGAATAAGAGTTGTAAGTGTTAACGTTAAGGGTTTAAATAGCACAAATAAAGTAA
>PXIH01S0009065.1:1883-13275 GCA_003024985.2 Euperipatoides rowelli | reverse complement strand
ACGCAAGGCTTGATATGTTCTTGGCCTGATTGTTTACCTAGAAAGATCGGTTTCCTGATAATCATATCAGAAGGCTGAACTTTCCCGGTATCCCGCCACATATTGGTGGAGGGATATTAGATCTGGTGAGCAAACAACTCCAGATCGTGTGCTAAAAGGCAACTTTCGTTTTTTAGCATGCAGTTGTTTGTTCTCCAGATCTAATATTCTTCCACAAAATATTAGTGGGCAGATAACGGAATCTGACCAAGTTTTGTTTAACATTCTAACAGCAGACATAATTAATGTAATTTCATTTAATATATTCATTTTTTCAGATATAAAATTATACAGAAAAATGATTGATGAACTAGAGTAGCACTACAAAAAGATAGACAAAATCTCTACATGATTTCACTATAATAAACTGAAAATAAACCCAGAAAGAAAAAAAAAATTGTCTATGGGCCCAAAAAAAAAAAAACAATATAGCCTACAATAGGTCAAATTAGCATACAAGTTGATATTCACAAAGACTTGGGAGTCGGCTTAGATTCAACTCAAATTCCACGGACACTCTAGATATAGGCCTACTTGTAATAAAATGATAGGCCTACCTAGCTTTGGCTTTTTTTAAAGGAAGTGCTTATTCCTACGGGGGTTGAAATAATACTTTCCTACTGTAGTCCATATTCCTATGGAGTGCACTTAATCAAACGGATCATTTGCTCATGCGTAGAATTATAAACATATAGATTGTATTTAAATTCAAATTTGCGTTTTAAAATTAGAAAGTGCCATAGAAGCTAGCACATTTTATGTAATAGCTTACATATTTTTAATTTAAAAAGATATTCCATAATTTCAGTTTACATTGTTAGCATTGGGAAATACGATAATCATTTACCATTACCACGCATGCATAGTTCACTCTGAGGAATAACGCCGGCCTTTTTTAAAAGCAAATTCTCAAATAATTTCATACAAACTTTCAAATGGTACTATTAAATATACATTCAGCCTCACATGACTATCAACAAAGGAGATAAAAAGGCATTAGAATTAAAATTTCAGAAGGATGACTAAATTCATGAGGGTTCTAATGCTTGGAATATAAAGAACGATTAAACTAACTCGGAATACTCACTCTTATACAAAGGTTGCCCTTTAGTGATGTTTTATGTTCCAAGAAATCTATTTATAGAAATAATCTCAACAAATTAGACCACAGCAAAAACTTGAGAGAAAACACCAGGAATCACAATCAATCTCTCACCATCAAAATATTCAACTCTATAGTAAGAAAAAACTGAATGTTTAATCGCAATATCAACTGGTGGAATAATTTCCATGCTATTGATGCTCATAAGTTCACAACATCCTGTACATACCCTAAAAAAAAAACTCCTGGTATTTCTAAACTGACTTAAAAGCTATAATTGATGAATACCTATAAACATAATTTTGGCTCGGATTCAATAATAAACATGGATTGATGTAACAAGACTAACGGTCTTAAGCATTATGTTGTAAATAAAAACAAACAAACAAAAAAATGATTTGCTTTTGGGCGACTTTTTATGTCTGAATAGGCATAATTATTTTTTGACTAAGACATATTAATTAATAAAATAAATGTGGATACCTTATGTCATTATATTAACAATAAATAAAACAATATTTTATTTTTCTTTGAATGATTGCATTCTAAGAAATTGTGACCTAAAAAAATTACCATCAACGTTTATTTTACCAAAGAGAAGCCTAATTATACCTTAATTAAGCTACGGTATTTGAAGCAATCTTATGATTACTACTATGTCAAAAACAATAACCTTTAATAAGATTAAATTTACAAAATAGTTTATTGCCTTACCAGATTTTGCAAAATATTGCAAACATAAAACTTTTATTTGATTTCACAATCACGACACCAATATGGCGCATCATTCTGCAGTTTGCAATTTACAGTAATTTATTTACAAATGTAATATTAATAGAAGAAATAACATTTTTAATTATTAGTAAAAAAATATTTTATTTATTTACTACTAACTCTAATTTTTTAACAAAATAATTTAAATAATATTTGTATTAATATATTAGGCCTATCAAATTATTAAAAATAAAAATAAATTATGCTCCACATTAGATCACGTAAAAAACTCGTTATTCGTCGAGAGCAATCCGATTGGCGCAGTCGCTTTAAGTTGGCCACAACAAAGTTATTTACAGTATATTAAACCTTTTTCTAGTGATACTAAATTTTTTTACGTTTCATTATTTATTTCGTTTGAGAAACGATATTGCTTCTCAATCATAATTATGGAAGCACTTATTCTTAGTGTCTAGAATTACTGTATTTAACGTACGGTAGTTAATAGTAAAACTGGCCTGTAAAATGACACGAAGGTCCTTGAAGATCAACTATGACTACTGTCTGGCCTCTATGATTTTTCACAACTTTTTTAATTTTAAAATTATGTATAAGGATAGGGTGAAGGTTAGAATGCAATAAAGTGCTTGATTTGTAAGGGTAAATCGAATTTTGGGCAGAGAAGGCATTAGATTTTCTGAAAATTGTAACTTAGGGACACGATAGCATACTGCTATTTTTTTTTTTTTTAGATTTAAAGTTTTCTTATAGTTACAACAATTTTTCTTTCTTCTTTAACAGTGTATGCACAACATGATTGGCTTCTTTAAGAAATGTTAAGTTTTAAAAACGTTTGAAACGGTACCGTACATAATACACGGGAACGGTCCGTATTTGTAGCCCAGAAGACAAGCAATTTTGATAATACTAACCGTACTCATTGATTTTTATAAAGTTTAAAATCTCTTTTCTCATTTTGATAGCATTTTAGCCAGGAATAAAGGCCAAGTTATTAATAGTAATCAGCTTATCTAATGCCTAAGCTGGCAACCTGGTTAATTTTTCATATCTATGTTGATTCCGGGAAAAAAAAAATTATCTGTTAGATTGTGATAGCACTTTTAATTTAGTTATGTGGATCTTAGGTTTAAACAAATTCCAACCTGCAACTCTTCCTTCTTTTGGACGATTTTATATAGTTTTGAGCTCTAATTCATCGAACAAACGATACTTTTATTCCAATAAACATTTATTAAATACCTCTAAAGTTGTACCAGAAGTAGTTTATCCCGAAAAAAAAAGTCTGTCGAAATTAACCATTCCTTTTTCACGTGCCAAAATTGGATCTTTTTTCCAAGAAGAGCCTGTTATTGGAAACCAGTATATACAAGATATTGCTTTGAGATCTTATTTAAAAAGAACTGTGCCTCATAAGGTATTTTAATTTAAAATATACTATTTTTTCCCCCACTTGTTAAAAGTATATGGTTTTTGTTTTTTTAAAGTACCGGTAGCTAATATAAAACAGACTTGTAACCCAAAAAACATCATTATCTCCGAGTTTACAATAAAAACAATTAAAATACAATATTCATTAATTAAATACAAACATAAAAATTAATAATGTATGCAATACAATATAAACAAAAACAAATTAATATCCCTGAATAATATCACAATATATCAAGCAAAAACTATTCCAACTAAATTAAATCTTGAAAACATCAATGGATAAGATTTAAAACTTGAATCATCGTAATAATTTATTTAACTCAATTTTAAAGCTCCAAATATTAACATCATTAAAGATATAGGAATTTGGTAGTCTATTGACTCTATTCCATCAATTAATTTCTCTATTAAAAAATGCCTAACTTATCTTGTCAATCCCTTTGCACCCAAAAATTAATTTTCTTGACTTTGTTCAAGAGCCATAAAACAATATTTTAAAAGTTAAAGCGAATGTCACCCTAGAAATAGATTCATCTGAATCTGACCACTGTACTACAGGAAATGACTTGTTTACATTGTAGGATGATGTCATGGCTTAATAAATTATCCCTGGTACAGACTATGGAATCTGATTCAGATTAAGAGGGCATGGTAGGTTTAAGGAGTTAGGCTATTTTTAAGATAAGCTGCTGGAAATGCTTTAAGGTACCGGTACTTACTAATATTATAGTAAGTTACTATAATTACTGTGGCAGCTGCAGTTCTAAGAATAAAAAATTATAAGGCTGATAAAATTCTTGTACAACAGAAAAACAGTCTAAGAGGCCTCAGATTTTTAATATTTGCAATCGACAGGTCATTTAGGGATTTTTAATTGTAATTTCTGATTCCTTTAACAATAAGTTTTTAATGTTATTTTTTTCAAATTAGATAATGTTTTTATCATTTTTAGGCTTGGTTGATGTGTTTTTACATAGGCTACAGTTGTATAAGACATTAGAACTTGTATTATACAAATAACAGTCTTTACATCACCAGGTTGTCCCATGTCATTTTATTTTTTAATTTACTTTTCAAATTTTTTTTTAATAATTTCTTTTTAATATTTCCATATTGTTCAACTAAAATACTAAATACCGGTGGTCAGGGGGGCAAAAGAAATTCCTAGGTGTGTGTGTGTGTGTGTGTGTGTGGGGGGGGGGGGGGCATCAAACTATGTTCAACTTACCTCCTTTACTTGCAAATCCGCAAATTTATTTTATTCTGAAGGACTTAGTTACCTGAGTGTACAATTGTCATTTGCAATAAAAGTGCATGTATACTGTGTTGATTAAACAAATGTCTCAGGTACAGGGTTAGAATGTGTTGGTTAAACACATAAAGCTGCCTGAGATCCATTTTAGTCATGTGCAGTTCTTCTAAATTACATTTGTACATTCGGACTCCAGCCTCTTGATAATACTTAAGACTGTTGTGACTTGTCTTATTACATATCAGAGGCGGTTCTAGAGTTTTGCCTTTTTGCAAGCAACCTTTAAATTGATGATTGAAGGGGGAGGGGGTCTGCCTTACCCACAGTCAGTTTATAAGAGTAATTAAACTTTTTTTTTTCTTTTTCAAAATTAACCAACGCAAGCATTGCTGGCATTGCTTATATGGAATAACAGCCACTGATTATAAGTCTGTAAATTATGAAAATGTCAGATAAATTACAAATATAATTTATCTTGTGACAATAATAATTTAGTTATTATTTTATAAGTTTTTCAGTAACTTGTTTTTTGTTTATCAAAAATATTATTGACCAAAAATTCTTTATACTCGATAATAGACGGCAAATCTTTTTTAATGAATTTGTTCATATGTAATGATAACTTTTAAAGATAATATGTTAGGTCGGGCAAACGGTATTCCAGTATGGGCACTGCCCGACCTGCCCCCCTCTGGCTAAGGATTGCCGGTGATATACATTAATCACACCAATTTATTAATTTCTAAACCATTCATAAACTCATCCAGCCTATATTTGAAAGAAATTTACTGTCTGTCCTGAAGCATCATCAAAAGCCATAATGGCTTCTTTCATCCTGAGGATCCAGATGAACCAAACTACAACTAAGGAAAAATCTGGCCAAAAGCATGGACTAAAAGGAAGGCAAAAATACTCTTAGACAGTGCTTCTTTTTTTTTTTTTAAAAAAGGTGCACAAACTCACATATAATGGCCTGGCCCATGCCTTTTTTAACCAAAAAAAGATAAGTTTTTAATAAGCTGTTTTTTATTTTTATATGCTATATTGAGTTGCAACTAATCTTTTTGTTACACCAAACTGAAATTTAAAATCTTTATTTATCTGGCAATGGCCAAAATTGCCAGATTTTTTTAATATTCAATTCTATTAAATAGTGCAAATTTTTTATTTAGTAATTTATGAAAAATATCAAATTTTATAAAAAGTGTTAAGTTTTCAAAATTACTTTTTAAAAAAGGTGCAGGAATTCAGTTCCTGCACAAAAAAGCACTGCTCTTAGAAAGTAAGATTGTCATCCATTAGATTAATTTAAATTCGAAGATCATTGATGAACCAAAAATCTTTATTCACATTTAGATTATCTATGAAAAAAAGTCAAGATTTTACCTACATTCTCCAGAACATAGAGTAGTAGAGTGGTTTTCAAAACTCTCCATTGGAGGTTGGCACCTCATATGCCTGCTTGCATGCATATTATCTCCGGAGTTATTTTCAACCATGAATCTTGTACTTTATCATGAGGCCGATATACAATTACCGATAAACAGATCTGATAAGCTCATCCATTACCATATTACAGTGCTCATCCTTCGTTTTTTGAGGCAACAGGTTGCACCCTAAGCAGGCCTATGGAAGGCAATTTTCAGGAATGAGTGGCAACACCTTTTCTTGCAAACATTTCTATTTAACTACCATACAATGTATTAAAAACATGACATTCAAATTGTGTGAACATTCTAAAATATGATGTGCTTTTTTAAATATTTTATTACTATTTATGGATAAACAANGGGATATAGTTAAAAGTCACTTACAGGATACCCCCCTCCAATTAGATGTTTTAAATTAACATTTACTATCATGCAAAAAAAAAATATTGATATCCCCCATCATCTAAACAACAAGTTAACACCAATATCTCCCATCATGCAACATTGATATCTCCTAAATATCTAGAACTTATCCATGTATAAAAATATGGTGAAATCAAGTTTTATCATCATGATTTTGATCAAATTTAGACGTTAATCACTATAGATGCATCATGTAAAAATTCTAAAAAAAAATTTATTGTCTTCAAAAGACGCTGTAGATAATAGTCCACCAAGATCACTTCTATAAGGACATTCATATTTAGGTCTAAATTTCCTCTAACTTTTGAAAGGGTCACTCACCAAATGTTTTATACAACCACCCAAAGTATAGTACTGTATTGTTTTATGGAAACCTTCAGTAAGTTCTTCAGGATACCATACGTATGTCCCCAATGCTTGTCATGGGACCTTACTATTTTGACTATTAATTTTAAACATATTCTATGTTAAATTAACAACTATAATGCAATCTACCCTGATAAAACCAGCTATTTTTTTTTGTATTAAAATTTTCCACATCATCATTAAAATTTACCATCACCTTTGATCCTTTTTTAGATATGCTATATTTATAACATCTAAATCTAATTGATTAATGTGTACACATACTATATATCCAACCATATCAAGTTTTACATTGCTCTGGTTTTAACGGTTAAAGAATCAATATTTGGGTATACTTTCTCATGAAAGTTGGTGAGTGGGAATTGGGAATTAATACAAGAGCAGGATTTTTATTTTCTAAACAAAATTCATTAAGGCTACAAAATGTTGGTGAAAAAATTACAAAAGTTACTGACATTTTTTGTTAGAACTGCAGTCATTAACAATGTTTCCCTTTGAGAATGTTACATCTAGAGTTGGCTGGTTTAAATCACCTTGATTAAACTCTGGTTTAAATCAAATTACTTTTTTTAAAAAAAAACACTGATTTTTTATTAATATTTTAAAAGATCGCGCTATTTTTATTATTTCCAATCCTATTACTGTAACACAATGACTAAATTCAAACATTTTAACTTTTAACAGTTTATTGGCAGTTGTTCATTGGGAGGCCAGTATCAGTTGCTTCTTTTTCTTACTTATAAGACTTGATCCAAAGCAAATCCATAACACTTGATTTTGCAAGCTCAAAGGATAAATCAAGTTTTCTTTGGCCATTAACAGCGAAGTTCAAGGCCAAAGATGTACTCACCAATTTGCCAAAGTTGGCTATTTCCTTAAAATTCATTGGCGAAAGTCACCAAACTATTTTATGATATTGACAACAGGTTGAGCGCACAGTGAAAAAATTCACCAGCTGTTAATTCCTAATCATAAATAAAATAGCCTATATAGGCCTCTGCTTCCTAGTAATTTAAAATACTTATTTTAAAAATGTAATTTAAATGTTACCTAGTAGGCTAATTTAAAACCCTCTCTTTTTTACTTTTATTTCTCTGAATGCATTCAGCTAATAGAATCATCAAAAAATAAAAGTAATTGAGTATAAAAATTGTAGTAGTTGAAACAAGAAAATGGAAACCAAATGGACAACATTTTACATAAAAATTATAAAAATCCATCTGATTCCATTATCTTTATAGCATTAGTTTTGTTTTATTTTCTTTTAAATAAAATGCTATAGGGATTTCCAGAACTTTCAACATTTGCCTTTTCCATTCTCTGTGCATGTCATTCCAAACTGCTGTCTACATTTTCGGTGATGGCAGCGCATAAAACATTAATGAAATACACCGACTCAATTTACATTTAGATTGTGCCTAAGAATTGACCTGTATAAAAGAGCTCTAAAAGACTGCTTATGATAAACTGTTAAATATTACTAAAAGAAAGGCCTTTTTATATTTTTTTTTTTTTTTGATATTGTAAAAAAAATGTTCTGGGGGGCATCTGGCTATATTTTTCATCATTACTTAAAGGGGAACACTACCTTCATAAATACTTTTTTTTCCCCCTCTTCATAAAAACTTTTGTAATTATTTGTTAAATAAACTGAATATAAAAATATACTTTTTCTAAGCTAATTATTTAAATTTGAAATTATTTTTCTCTAAAATCACTATGTGACATCACACATACTTGGTAAAGGAAGGATTTCTGTTGGTTAAACAAACTATTCATTATTATTTTAATTAAAATAAAAATGGAAATTTTTCCTTTTCCCACATTCTTTGATGTCACAGTGTAGTAATTTTTGAAAAAAATAACAGGTATAAATAACCGATTCTGTCCAAACCAATCGGATTCGAGCATCCACAAATCACTGGGCTACCATGGGGATTCTGACATCATTTCCCCCAGAATTTGTTGCATATTACCATAAATTCCTTGGTATGATGTCGTACTCGGGAATATTCGGTAGTTTCAGTGAGGGACAAGGCTCATTTTCATAAATTAGCATGTCTCATTTCCATATGCAAATGAGCTTATGACATCATGGAAATTCCCGAAGTTTTACGAAGTACTGTGTGTGGCTCATTTGAATATTTGGCATGTAATTTCTGAACTTTGCCTTTGGGGGAAAAAAAGTAAGTATTTCACGCATTGTTCTGTGCACCATAACGAGATTGCATTCAGCTCAAAATCGGTAGGTGTGACATCATGGGTATCTAATATCATAGTTCATAAGATCAAGGCCATAGCTCAGAGGTGGGCATGACACTAAAATGTTCTAAGTCAATTGTGTATCGTTCTGTGGATCTGAATGTAATATAGAGCTCATATTACCCATAATTCATTGCTGAACAAATGGCCATCAAAAAATAAAAAAAGTGGATGCCATCTTGGATTTTCAAAAACACCCAAAATGCATTGCAAATTACCCCAGAAGAATTCTGGGTAAATTTTAAAAGATTTCCAAAGTTTGACTTTGACAAACTTAGAAAATTACATGCCAAATATACAAACAAGCCACCCCACCCCCCCCCTTCAGAAAACTTTGGGAATGTTCTAGAATTTCCATGATGTCACAAGCTCATTTGCATATGCAAATATGCTAATTTATGCAACTGAGCCATACCCCTCATGGAAATTACCTAATATTCGGAAGTATGATGTCATATCAAAGGAATTATAGGTAATATGTAATGAATTCTGAAGAAAATGATGTCAGACCCCCATGGTGCATTTGGGTGTTCGAATCTGATTGGTTTGGACAGAACCGGTTATTTATACCTACTGAAAAGAATTCCAACTTTAACTTTGAATAACCAACAAAGTAATAATTTAAAAATAGCAAATAAGGTATTTATTGTATTCATTTAACAAATATTATTAAAATTTTCCAATGGAAGTGAACTGGCCCATTTGTTGTCTATAATTGTGGAAAAAAATAAATAGCACTATTAAATTAGCATTTACAAAAGGAAATTTATTTTAATTCTATGCTTTTGATTTAAAATAAATGTGCAGGAAATATTCTCATTTGTAAGCATTGTTACAACCAAGCTAAATGTTATATTTGTAGCCAACTATTGGTTACAAAAAAAAATGCTTTTGTAGACATTGGGTGACTCCAAGGTATCCAGAAAACCTGTTCCAGGTACAAGCTCCACCTTTGCAGAAATCATTTTTCAATAAATCTGTGGTATTGCAAGTGTCATCTTATGGTGGACGAGCCAAAACCCTATTGAAAAAGTTAATCCTAACATATTCCTCATTATTGAACAACTTCTGTTTATTCAAGCATCTTCATTTAGCTTAGAGATATTTTTTTCTTTTGGTTATGTTCTTTGCAAGTCTCGAAACAGACCTGCAAACTGAAAAGGCTTCTGTTTAATGCCAGTGCTAATGCCTAACTTTTTTTTGTGTGTATCTCTGCAAAGTGCTTTTGCATTTTCGAATTTGTATTAGCCTACTATTTATTCAGATTTAATTATAAGTAATAAGTAGGACTAATGCTTAACATTAACAAATACTGTATCTCTGAGTGTACTTTGTACATTTTATTATGTATAGTCAGTCTACTTATATTCAGATTTAATAGGAATAATAAGTAGTAAAAAATTGATGTTTTATTGAAAGATGTAAATGACATCAAAGCTTAATAAAATGTTTCACAGTATTAATATAATGGGCAGGATTAAATTTTTTCCATTAAAACATTAATGAAAAACTGGTTTAAACAAAAAAAAAAAAAAGGAAAAGAAAATAACTTGTTTTGTTTAAAAAAAAGTTTTTTTTCCAACCTTGGTTACATCAAAGAGGAATTGTCAGTTAAATAGGTTTTAATATAATCAAAAACAAGGAATGAATAACATTGTTAATTTTGTGGATATAGTCTAGAGTTACTTGACTTTATAACAACAAATGTAAAAGTCACCGTCTTTGTCAGCAGTAGGCTAAATGTAACTTTTTTTTTAGATGTTTGTGCTGATTACAGTGATGTCAATCTCATCTGTATCATTGTAAATAAGTATAAGTTATTTTAAAAAGAAATTAAAAAAAAAATATTTAAATATTCTAAATGAAGTGTGACAAAATCAATTAAAAGCCATAAAAGTGAAGTAATATTTTTGGTGAAAACATCAATAAAAATGTAAATTTAAAAAATTTATAACCATTTTGGAAGTCTTGTCAACTTTGGCAATATTATGGCTTTAAAGGTTGTTCAATTCCAAATAAAAATGTTGGATTTTTAATGAATTATAGACTAAATTTATACTAATTGGTAATAACCCAATGAAATGTTTCTCAATCTAATATTTTTCGTTTGTTATTAGGTGACAGATAATGTTTTGCTGGGATTGACCCAGGCCTGTGGTGAACTCCTTAGAAAAAGAAAAATTGCTGAAATGATTTTGTACTGTCAAAATCATAAGTTAACAAGATCAATTTTCATTTTGACAAGATTTTTATTTTTTTCAAAGTTAGTAAAAAAAAATTCTATGTTTGTAAGCTTCAAGAGAGAGGATTGTTGATATTTTTTTAATTCTTTTAAATATGGATTAGTCAAAA
>PXIH01S0009058.1:7110-21901 GCA_003024985.2 Euperipatoides rowelli | reverse complement strand
TGCTATTGGTACAAAATTTATAAGGCCTATCAAAATTCTGACTCCATAGTTCCCTGTCCCATATTTAAAATAGTTAAATTCCAAATTTCAAGTCTCTAAGTTAAAAAATGTGGAAACGATAGATTTAATGCTGGAGAAAAGCACATTTTAAAATGGTAATTATAACAAAAACAGCTTTAAACTTTTTTTTTTTTTTTTTACATGTTTAGTTTTTTTTTTTGTTTATTCCCTGGCCAAATCTGATGAAAATGTATACATATAGAGAATATATTAAGATATTAAAAAATTCTATAAGTAAAGGTTTTCTGGGTCATTGGTTGCCATGGTCACAATGCAAACAAATCAGAAAACCATGTTTTGGGTAAAAATCTGTCATTTCAAAATAATGTGATAAATTTCAAAAAATTTGCTCCAAGCTCAATCTAAAAGAACCAAACCAAGGAATGACTATTTTGGAAATTTTATCATTTTGGTTTATACATGAGTAAAAGTACCAATATTTAAAAATAAACAAATTTGCGAATGTTTGCTTCTTTTTATTTTGCTACTAAATCTATAAATCATATCAAAATTATGGCTCCATAGTTCCCTGTCTTATGTTTTAAAATAGTTATATACCAAATTTCAAGTCTCTAAGTAAAAAAATGTCAAAATGATAGTACCCTACATTTAATGCTAACTTTAAAATGTTTAAAGAACTAATGTCAAATATTCAAATACAATTAAACATTAAATTTATTTAAAACTAATTCAAGTGTGTTATAAAAAATAATTGCCAGAGATCTGAAAATGTTAAAAAAAATCTTGTCTGAGAATACGCCAAAGAAAATGTTTTCAATCTTCTAATCAATTAAAACTATCTAATTAATTAACAAAAACAATTAACATATCAAAATATTAAAAAAAATTAAATCATAATAAATCAAAATTAAATGATATCCTTGTCCGAAATAAAACACCCGGTCGGATAACGACTCGTTAAGTCGCTGGATTAAAGGAAAATTCTCAATTGTTATTGGCTGCTCAAAAGTTGTGTGTCACATGACACAATTAAGCAATAAGGAGCCATATTTTCACCTCATTTCAATATTTCAAGCTATTTGTTTACAAGAGCCTTTGTTAAGCTTGATTTTATTGGTTGAAGCAGGGTTTTATTGTGATTTTTGTCAATTTATTCCGTTAGATGACACTTTATTTTATTTTTCTAAAGAAATTGCATGCTTCTAGCTAAAAAATAGTAGAGATATTTACAATGGAATTTCGCCTCGAGTCTATTTTTAAAATTATTTTGATAAAAATTTCTTTATATAGAGTCAATAAATATATTTTGGTAGTAAAAAATGTAATATTCATGTTAAATTTGCTATCATTACTGTATATTCAGAAATAACCGGAAATTTTAAAACTTAAAATCTAAAATTCCATTTTTTGAGCCATTTTGAGTGTTGTCTTAACCGTGTCCTCCCTTAAATGAAATAAGAAAATTTGATGAATTAAACATGCATTGACAAAGTTAAAACAGCATATAGATAATATGCTTTAATTGAATAATATCTGCAAAATATATATTTCAATCAATAAATGAACACTATTTACTTTTACTTTCATTTAAAAGTACTAAAAACTAACAAATAGTTCAAAGTTCAGTTATTTTTCAATTTAAGCATAGCAATAAATGTAAAGGGCCCTAAGTTCCATATTTCGAGAAAAATGCACAATTTTCAAGTTCTATGTTGTACCTATAAAAAGAACATAACTAACCCTGTAAATTACTACATGTCTCTGCAACGATCTTCAAACCAGAAGAATTAATGAATCTACAGCTAGCTAAAAGAAGACATGTTAGTTCTCGACCAGTTGATCGGAAAAACCTGCAAAAAGAGAAATATGCAAATTAATTTAAAACGAAACATTATGAATACCGTACTATACATTAAAGAAATCTACTTTAAAAATTTAAAATAAAAGTTCTAAGATCTATTGTGTTCTAAACACAAAGAGTAAATTAAATTTATAATTAGGAAAATAAAGACAAAACAACATTTAATTGCCAAAGAGAAAAAAAAATCAAATCTATTAAAACATATCAGTTTTGCATTATTTTTTTTAAAATATATACGGTATATATAAAATTATTTATCGTTGTTATTTTTTTAATCTAAATTTTAACAATCTTGGGCTCTCATGACAATTGATTTTTTTTAATTTTATGATTTTACATAAATTTTTACAAAGATTTTATCACAATTTTAAGACAAATTAGGGATGGACAAAAATACTAATTTTGATATCTGGATAACCACCATTACTAAACGGATATCAGACGATTACACCCCACCCCCCAACCCAAAAAAAAATAATTCAAAACATAAAAATTTTACAACCTATATATTATAATACTGTATGCATATTTGGATTATTTTTTTAATAGAATTAAATTTTTTTCATAAACTTCAAGAAACCAAAGGAAAAAAAAAAAAAACATACAGTAAATAAAATAAAAAAACTACCTTCATATCATAAATTCTAATCATACACTACCTGTTGAATTATAGACTATCCGAGAGCTTTTAATCATTCGTACTGAAAAAGTTTGAAAAATGTCTTCACAAGTTCACATTAAAAAATTAACGTACAGTAAATAATAAAGACAATTTAAATATACCTTAAAAAATGCACAAAATTTATTTGAAACATACAGTATGTACACTCAAAATGTTTCTACCTTAGACCATACAAGCTTAAGGTTTCTACTCTGCGACTATACTGAAAATGGCCACAAAATAAAATTTTCGTATAAAATTTTAAAAAGAAATCGTGTTTTAAAAAAAATGACTATTAAGTTAACTTATTAATATTTTTTCAATTGTTTAAATTTGCAAATATTGATATACTGTCTCTAAATAAAAATTGAGTATTTATTAAACTAAAAAAAAATGAGCATGGCATTTCTGCTTAGATGCCCATTAAAATGACACGTTAGGATAAATGTGATAATCATTTTATTTTTCTGTTAAAAGTTTCTATTTTTGTCAACTTTTTTAAAGAAATTACTAATTAAAAATTTCTTTGTGAAGGCATTTTTCAAACTTTCAGTGTAAGAATGAATAAAAGCTCTTGGCTAGTCTGTAATTTTACCGGTAGTACAGGTACTGTATGTAATATGCGATCAAGGTCATTAAAGAAAATAAGACATTCTAAATTATGTTTTAATTTTTTTATATTTTAATTAAGTATGATTGAATTAATTACTTTTGTTTGCTTAAAAAAAAGGGAGAATTATTACCGTATAGGCTATAATTTTTTTTTTTTTAAATATTAAGACGTAATTTAGGTAGAACGTACAACCTTGTGATAAAATTACTAACCGGTTTTGCCTGTTCGGTAGATTAACCGGTTACCCGGATAATCGACTCAACCCTGACAAATTTCTGAAAAAATAAAAACTCCCTTTTATTGAATTATAAGAAAATAATGTTTATCAGGAATGTCAATAATTTTTATATAAGATCTACTTTGCCAGAGAAAAATCCACCCGCAATCTACTTTCAAAAATTCCACAGGGGTGGGGGTTGGCAATAGGGGGGTGGACAAAAATTTTGTAGGGTCATTTCATGGTTGATTCCCCTAGTTTTTATAAAATAAGTGTGTGAAATTATAATTATAAATTATGAACAAATATTGTAATTTTGATGATTGTAATTTCATTGTTTTTATACTTTGCTGTTAATTTTATTTTTGTAAATAAAGTATTTAATTACACAAAAAAAAAAATATTATATTAGTCTTCAATACGCCTGGCAAGGTCCAAACTCCTAAGCAAGCAACTTGTTACATTTCAAATGAATGTTTATCTTTGTAAACATTAGAAAGAAAACAAATGAAATTTACTTCTCTTTTTGGTTTTTTAAACAAACTCAAGTGTAATGCAAGATTCCTTTTAATAATTATCATTATGGAATTATTTTTGCCAAGAAAATGATTAATTTATAATAAACAAAAATTTAATTTAGCACTTTTTAGCTGTAAATTTCAAAAGAAAATATATTTGGTTCAGCACACTGTTAATTTTAAAATCTTGTGTTATTATTTTCCTCATGCATTTAAAGTTAACTATTTATTAAAAGCAGAAGAGCAGATANTTGTATAAATGCGTATTATATAACTATCTAAAAAAAACAAGAATATTTAACTTTATTATTAATTATTATTGATAGTTTTAAAAATTGGGACTTAAAAAAAAATATACCGTATATTAATAGCGGTCTATCAAAAAGCCTAACATGGTAGATCATGATTGATGTTGTTGACACCTCTGCTGTATAAGCATATACTGTAGATACAGTAAAGCAAAAAATTTAAATAATAATAGACGCAATGTATATTTATTTATATAGCTTAGATAATAGGTCAAAATTTTTGCAATTTGACTTTACAACTAAATTTTAATAATTAAAACTAGCTAAATCTTCTTAGCTATTTGTATTTAGTTTAATTAAGTTATTATTTATAAATCTTTAAATTAGATATAAATAGAGCAATTGTGGCTATCGCTCCATTATTCTTTTTAGTCCATTCACAGGTAATTGTTTCTGAAGGGTGAACTCGATATTATGTCCCATAAATCCTCTTTAAGCAGGAACATCTCAACACCAAATTTCCATAAATGGTAATTTGTAGAATTTAATTTGATGATGCTGGTCTTATTTGTATCTATCAATGATTCAGTTATGAGTCCCGGATGTGGTTCAAAAGTTTGTTAAAATTTATTTGATAGTTACCATCTTAATTAAAAGTTTAATAATCCAATAATATTATATTCACACATTAAGAATTAATAAAGATTAGAAGTTTTAACATTTGTCACTGTATACAGCAAGTCTCATTTCATGGATAAATTAGTAGGTGTTGTCACAAAGAATAAATCAATATGGTAATCCTCGTATCATATAAATCACAAAGAAAAATAAAATTATGAAGAATTACCCTATTGTTCACAAATAATTATTTACAAAGATTTCTACTTTTTCAGTTTATTCAATCAGTTGCACCAATATTTATTCTGTTGTTCTTTATTTACAACCATCGGCAGCCATGACACCCACGTCTTTGAATACCCCCAAAATCACAGAAAACTTTCCTTCTGGCTGCACACTTTCGTGAAATACTGTAATTCATTTCACCACAATTTCCATTTTATTTGTATAATTCACATAAACTATTTAATACACTATAATAACCCATTATTATATATTTCANTGCTCCCCAATAATTTAATCTTATCATGTTATTAATCAACATACAATATTCTCTCATTTCCACTTTGTCTGTCTAGCAATGTTTACAACTAATCCTGCCCAATTATCCATCTACATATAGCATTACATTTCAAACAATTTAGCATCTCATTTACAAGACATTTAACATGTGCACCATTAGTTGCTTGTAAAATATCTAGACAGTATTCAATCTCTTTTTCACTCAAAGTTGTCAAGATCTTTTAGGTATGTACTGTATATAGGAATATCTATACATTTATAAATAAAATTAAAATGTGTTATTTATTTTTTATACTACAGTACCCTATTATATACAGTACCATTTTAAATCTAACATGACTCTTATGACATAACCTTTAATATGATTAAAAAAAAATATTAAAAATCTGTTAAAATGTGATTACAGTAAATATAAAAATGTGGCACCACATCTAACATTGGCAACAATTAAGTATTCCCAATTTAACAAATAATTTGCAATTTCATTTGTGAAAGATCAGAAATTCCTCTTCAGATACAAAGAATTCATATACTACGTAATTTTCTATAAAAAATGATATAAAATCGAAATTTTTTGCTGATATGAATATAAAATGCATTATTATATTTTATTGAATTTAAAAAAAAAAGATTGTAGAATTGATTACAACAAAACTATATATTGTACGTCTTCAAATTAGTATATAATATGCAATGGTGAGGGATGCATGACAAAAAAATGAGGACATTGAAATAAAAATGTACCGTTCAACACAATCGCTACTAAGTTGGCCGTGAGTTCCACACCAAGACAAATTAAAACGTTGCAATTGGCTACATCTTGTTTGCAGACCATCTAGAGATGAATCAAATATCTGAAAACATATACAGTACATTATAAGAATTGGTAACTTAACAGTTATGAAGAACATAAAAACCAACAGAATAAAGCTAACCTTGTGCCAATAAGATTTTAAGTCCAGCTCAATGTATTGCAGAGGATCATAACAATGCTTTTTAAGTAACCTGTTTGGGAAAGAAAAAAAAAATCAGCTATTTAAAATTCAATACAAATTGTACAAAAAAAAAATCATAGGCAAAAAGATAAATTGCAGGGCAGTTTTGCAAAATGGCTGCCAATCTTCCGCACCATATTATGAAGTATATTCCTTTTAAACATAATTTTAAAGCAACTAATAAATTTAATATAAATATTTGATCAATGATTTATATCTGGTCAAATAAATCTGACTTCCATAACCCAGCATTTTTCATACTGTTTATTACTATTATCATATAAAGAAAAAAAATTCTGCCAGAAAAAAAATCCAGTGACCTGAATTGGGAATTGAACTTGGTCACCTGCATTACAGAAGTTGCTCTGACCACTAAGCTACCCAAGCTTTACAAATTATCATCGACAAACTGCACTTATATTTAAAGATGTTATACAATGATAGCGATAAAAATGATAGAAGGATAACATGTTCTGGAAAAATTAATTTCTCTATACTTCAGACTTTGAAATTTTTTCATTGCCATAATTTCAATATTTTTTATGAAGTGCACTAATGTGAAGAAGTAATATAGAGAGAACTGGATAAAATAATAGGATAAAACTACAGTATCTAGAGAATTTTTTTTCATTTCATACTTCAGATTTATAAATTTTTTGTCAATATACCAGGATTTTCCTGCTTTTTTTATGAAGTACAATAAGTAGTAAAAATAATACAGTAAGAATTAGTCAAATGTTCTGGAGAAATTATTTCTCTTCATTCTTTAGAATGATACTTTTTATTTTTTCAAGGCCCGAATTTCAATGTTTTTATGAACTGTACTAATGAAAAGAAATAATACAGTGGGAATAAATTATGATAGGGCCAAGATAAAACAGCCTATCTCAACTACCTCTATGAAATTTAATATTTCTGAGTTTCATATACTTCTGCCATCTATTCTAAATAGATGGCAGAAGTACAGTATATGAAATAGCATCTCATTGCCTTAAAAGTACAGTAACTTTTAAGGCAATGAGATGCCATTTTTTTGCTGAAAAACAAATGTTTTCATTCTGTATGAATCAGTGACATAAACATGATTTACTCAACATGCCCAGAGAAATGAACCGCTTCAAACTTCAGACTTAAAATTTTTTTTCAATGCCAGGATTTTCGCACATTTTTTTTTATGAAGTACACTTATGAAAATAAGCAATAAAATAGACTAAGTAAGATGAAAGTGTGGGGGGNGGGGGGGGGGTAATGATCTTGAGAAATTATTTTCTCCATATTTCAGCCTTGGAATTTTATTTTTTTTCCAATACAAATATTCCTCACTTTTCATAAGATATGACCAATGATGTTCAAGGTCATGCGAACTTCAGCTGTAAAGATTCAATAAGAATGGAGTAAACAAGCCCATTTTCTCTATCATCACAAGTAAATTGCAAGATGTCTGAAATGAAATGCAAGTTATAATCAGTAAAATGTGAGGATTAATTCCCTATTGATATCAAGAGGATAATCAGCCATCGGCCTTTGAAAAGAGTACGCTATTGATGCTTAAACTTTGAACCCGGAAATTCTTACTTTGCATAGTATTGAAAAATTTTAGTAGCCTACATGTGAATGTTACCAGAGCATCACTTACTGTATATAAACCAATAGCTATTTCCTTTTTTTCCATGCTCTGAAAATATAAGTAAATAAGAAAGAAAACAATAAAGAGACTCTACAATTTAAGTCTGAACAATACATTTTTGTTCCGACATTAAATTACAGAATCGCAGCATTAATCAGTTTTTCTTTGTATACAAAAATTGTTAACACAAAGTAAAAATGCTAAGATTAAAAATATCAAATATTTATGACAGTTTGGTCTTGGGTGCAACACTAAAAAAAAATCACTGGAGAGAAATTTAATTTAAAAAAGGATTAATATCAAAGAGATTTTAGTTTTGACTCACCTGCAGGTCTGGGCCAGACTACACATAGATGGTAAATCAAGGTACGTCACAATAGATTGAATAACTTCAGCCTAAGGGAAAAAAATATATATACCCTATTGTAAAATACTTAAAAACAGAACACAACAAAATAACTATGAATAAACAATGACACAGAAAATTCTTGAACAGTGTTGCTTGGCCCACCTGGCAATCCCCAGCGACTGTTGGCTTAAGAGGCCCATAAATGGAAATAAAGAACATAACCACGAATAAGCAATTCAGTTTAAATTAACTGTAACCATTAACATAATTGAACATACACAGCTGGATTGTTTAAAGTTTGTAGGTCTGGAGCCTTTTAGCCCCCCTGTCCTAACCTGGGCAACCAAAAATATAGCCAGGTTAACACTAAAAAATTTGTAATTGTTTTTTTTTTAAATGATTTTGGTTATTATTGAAAATGAAATCCAGCATACACTCATTATGAAAAATCGTTTCTTAAAAAAAATGTTCTGAACAGTTTGCAGAAAAATGTAAGTAAATTCATAAAGATTTTGTTACAATTTTAAAATACTTCCACATGAGGGCATTCATGGACCGGAGCACATCCAAACGATATTCAATTTTTTACTATGCTTGTGTTACATTTCTTGCAGTGTGTAAAAGGTGATGTCTAATTCATTCAAAGTAAGACGAGTGGATTTAGAAGGATTGCGTTGGAAAACAACCCAGACAGCATCAATAGTTTCTGCACCGGTCTTCTGTTCCTTTAATGTCTTTTTACACTTTACATACCAAACTATTATACTTTTATGGACCAATAGTGATCGTTTATACTCTCTTCTGAAGTTTACTGAACAGTAATCAGCGATTTGATTTCATGCGACAAGAAACAATGAACTTTTACCTGCATAGAAACATTCTAGATTCTGGCAATTACAGCGCCACCTAGTGTTACCCATTAATATATGACCATTTATATTTTGTCACAAACTGTTTGTTGCTACTTATAGTTTTTTTTTTTTTGTAATGATAGGAAGATTTAAGAAACACTCTGCATTACTATCCAAAAACATTTTTTTTCTTCTTTATCAAAGATTTGCATTAAAAATATTTTTTACATTTATAAAACTCCTTTCAGAATATTCTACCAGTAGTGAATAGGAAAATTTCTTACCTGGAACTAATACCATTAATTGAAGATTTTACAAACATACACACATTACTCAATCTTTATACATTTGAAAAAGAAGTGTAATGGGATAACAGATTTACTGTAGATATAGGCTGTCACATTATTACCAGATCGGAAAAGTAACAAAAATATGGCATCCGTATCATGGCAACCTAGTGACACATCACCTTCATATTATACAGTATGTACATTAATGTACTTTGGTAAATAAATGGAATTTAATTAATAGAATGACGGCATCATATGGATGTTGGAAGATTAAATTTGGCTAATAATTATGAATGGTAAATAAAGAGTTATTTTGTGTTTATAGCACTAGAGAATGAAAATTAAAGATAATCATTTTATGTTTATAAAACTTACTGTATATTATATACACCTACTGTTATTAAATATTAAAATAATCATAATAATGACAAATTTATATTAATAGACATTTTATTATGTTGTGATTAATTTTGTAATATACTGTAATATTTATGAGGGCGCAGGCAGCTTTAAGATCAGCACTATCAGTTAAACACTAACCTGGAACGCAAGGTACAGTAGCTCAGAAAATAAATCAAGGGAATGTACTGTATTAAGATAACCATGGTGCAGGAAACAGCCACATGTAGAACATTATTCTTGGGTCTCACATGGAAATTTTCTAAAGATGTCAGTCTGTCGAGATTCTTATTCTTGATCTCAGTCTTGGCTTGACATTGCAGATTTTCTTCTTGATTTTTATCTCGATACTTATAAAATTTAATTAATTTCTAAAAAAAAATTTTACAATTTTCATTTTACAGTACAATAATGCCTGCATAAAAATACCAACTATTGTGGAATTTACATTTAAAGAATTTTAAATGGTAAAAAGCAATAAATGATTTGCCATGTATTCCAATTGTAAATAAACCATAAACAAGACGTTTGGAACTTCTGCATTTAATTACTACCAAAAAAAATGTTTTTATAGCCTTAGTGGGATTTTTAGGAAAAATCATAGGATAAGGATGAATTTTTACCCGATAGTTTATAAAATTTAACACTGTTCTAACAGAGTGAAATATTTTTATGTAATGTATTTGTATGGTTGCTAATTTTCAGTGAAATAAGTTCTGTATTTTTAATTTTATAAATTTAGTATGCCACTGCACATCGAAACATTTGAATACCAATCATTTTTTTAAAATCTTTTATAAAATGTAGGCTGCTTTCAGTGTTTGAATGATTTTTTTTAATAAATTTTAACAAAGTTCTCTGGTCTTGATCTCGAAATTGCTCATCTTGGCCTTGAAGTCTCTTGTCTTGATCTTGGACTCAAAGTTGTCGGTCATGATAAGTATGAATTTTACACATGTAGACTAAAAACTCTACTCTTCACAGATAGGCTTAAACGATGGTTCCTACTGGTAGAGGACTCTTTGTGTGTCAAGAGTGTAGGACTCTCTGGAATTAGGACCAGTGGTCAAGGTGACCTGACAGGAGATTCAGTATATGCTTTTTCTTAGGCTATGTCAGCTTTCTTTCTTTAGTTGCTGCAAAAACTTAATCAGGAATGACAGATCAAAATCCACTCCTTTCCTACCCGAATAAGTAAACTCTTTTCCTAATATTTTTTCCTAAATTCTAATATGATTCCACTACAATCATCTTCATGTGGACATTCCAGAAGAGTTAGGAAATGTCTACATTAGGATTATTTCAAGCATAAAATAATATTTTTATATATTAATTACTATTTACATTTCAGATTGATGACATTATTGAAATTTATAGCCTAATATAATGACTTTTAATTTAATTTTAATTATTGTCACAAAAGTAATTTTTTTTACATTATCATAAATGTGTGCTGTGCTCATAAAAGTAATTTTTTTAAAGAAATTATTGTCAATTGACTTGTATTAAGCATAAATGGTGTTCTGATAACAATTAGTACTTTTTTTATTATGTTTCTATTTCCCAACAAATTATTAAAAGGATTATGGTGTTTGTTTGTTTCCATTTGCTTACAAGCAGGCTCCTTGCTTAATGGTCGGTAACTATTAACAGGCGAGTCCATTTTCTCTTCTTTAGTCTAGTGCTGCAAATAACAGAGAAGGCTATGATATTGATGATGAGGGTAAATCTTAGTAATTGTGTTGTGTAGATCATGAGAATAGTATAGGATGTTGTTCAATCTTGCAGATTATAAATGACAAGGAGTTGGACCAATACTGTTGTGTGAATGATGACTCTAACCTGGAAATAGTCACTTGTTGATACCCATTTATTTTAAAACAATTATATGAATGAGTCGGAATGTTAGAATTTCAAAGTGGATCACCTAATCTGTGATGAATAGAAAGTTTTTTTTTTTCTCTAATTTGAGAAAATAGACATGCAAGCACCGATTAGCCAATCTGTGTGAGAAGGACAACATTTTTTTTCATGCTTTAAAAAAAAATAATGGAAATGAAACGCCATGACTCAACACCCAAGTCAATTAACTGACCTCTGTTTCAGGTAAATATTTTTACATACTGTACCTACTGTATAGTTAAATAGTAAAAAGACTAATATACCCAATAACATTTAATCATGTAAATACTAAAGTGACGTTAATTTTTTTTTTAATTTAGGAACCAAATGGTTACTAGGTTTCAAACATTATTAACTAAAACTTAAAATAAAATAACAATGAGGCTATATGAATACCAAATTGAATAGTTAATATTAAAACCTGTATTCTTTTGTGATTTGGTTACTATGTAGAGATAACAACATACTTTATCATAAAATAGTAGGCCTGTCATATTTTTTTTAGTTAAATATATCTTATTATTTTTAATTGTCCAGAATAAAGGAAAAATGCAAAATATTAACTATATTTAACTGAGAAGTGGAACATTTGAGAAAACAGTAACATTTATTAATGCATAACAAAAATCCTATTAAGAAATTTTGATGAATTGACTATTAATAATGAATTACTTACAGGCAAGAAATCAAAGTATCCAGCATTAGAAGATGTCAAATCGCCCAGACTTATAGAACTGGAGGGAGATCTTTTAATAGATAAATTATGAAAAACATCAGTAATATCGGTTACAGAAGATTTTTTCACTAATTGTTTCAACGGTTCTACGGTACCCAACAGTAGCACAGCATCCAGTTCTGAATAATATTGCAAATGGCGATGATTGAATTCAATTCTTATCAAACTATCAAAAAAAGAAAACTGAAAGAAATATTAATGCATATGAGTAAGACATATTCAATATTTTTAAAATATAAATATACTGTGTTTATACTATAAATATCAGAGCCTCAGATGAATAACAATGATGTTTAAGTTTCCATGGCCTCAAAACAATAATTTTGATAGTAGGAATCTAAATAATTTGTATATTCTTCAGGACTTTGAATTAATAATCTTTATATCTATCAGGGTCTTAAATAATTAATTCCTATGAACTAAAAAAATTTGATATTCACAGATAATGAAATGAATAATTTTCATATTCATCAGGAACTGAAATAAATAATAATTCACCAGGTATCAGGGCAACATAGCAGTCCCTCGGGCAACCTATACCACATGGCATGGTTATGGCAGTAGGCAATCTATGAGGCTGAGTGTTTGTTCAGAATTAGCCTTCCAGCGTCAGCCGCTAGTTCAGCTAGACACTCATATTAATCCTGAACATTAGGAAAGAATAAGCACGACATAAACAAAAATAAATTTATAAAGAAAATAAATAGAACAAAGATAACTTACCCACTAGTTGCATGCCAGCATGGCACTTACACCATGAGGTATCCTCTTGTCTCAGCTCCCGTATTCATTTCCCTAACTGCTTTCCTTATCCTCCAGCCTCCTCGATCTAGTGATGAAATCTCATCCTCGTCCGAAGTGTCCTCAAATTTGTAAATTTCCTTAGACAACTTCATCATAGCCTCCTTCTTCTTGGCTGCATCTTCCCAACACTCCAAAGGTATCCCACTCATTGCAATATCATTCGCAACCGAGTCATTCCACATAAAACATGGTCTACCGGCCGCCAACCTCCTGGGACCCAGCCTCTCCATGATCTGCAGGATATTGAGTCTAGGGCATCTTAACACATGCCCCCAATACTTCAGCCTCAGGTTCATGACTTCTCCAGATGGTTTCCTCTCCAGCAGTGTCACAATCCTACTTGAGGGTATGCACCTGTAGTGCTGCACCAGCAGAGACACCACCATGTGCTCCATACACTTCAGCACCGCCCTATTCTCTTGCATGATCGCCATGACCTTAGAGCCAAAGAGAGCAATCGGCGAGACAATTGTGTTATATTGTCCTTATCATTCTTCAGGAAGGTTCATAATGCCTAATAAGAGGAATGATCATTCTCACGCATTTTATAGTTTTTCCAATCCTGACTCTCCTAGACCCTCTCCTATTCAGGTTGCTTGATATGAAGGCGCCCAGATATCTTATTGTTTGTACTACCTTAAATTCTATGTTGTTCAGCACCAGACATTTCCCACTCTTCCCTCTTCCGACCCCTTAGGATTCCTCACCAAAACCTCGCACTTGCATAAATTGAGAGATAACCTGTGATAGCAAATTCATGGAGAATTCTTCGAAAAAAACCTCAAGCGCCTCCGTTTTGTTAGCAATCACCAAGATAGGTAAGGACCCGCAGTAACTCTCCTCCACTTCAAAAGGCCCAGTAGCTTCTACCGTATTAGTTACTACCTCCTTCAGCACCATAGTGAAGAGGCATGGTAATACGGGCACCCTTGCCGAATCTCCATTGTTTTTTTGGGGGGAGGACGTCATCTGACCGTACCAGTGGATCGCTGTTTGCTCATATATACCAGTTTTGATTATTCTATTGATCAAGGAATGGCTACCTTTTGCCTCTTGAGGATCAATACTATAACCCTGTGATTCAAACACTGAAAGGCTTTGCCAAGTCTAATGCCAGCAAGTCTATTTTCGATCATTCTCTCTAGGCCTCCTCTGCAATTCTTCTCATTGTGTAAATGTGGCCCTCTGTTGCCCTATCCGCACAGAAAGCCCCCTTCCATCCAGACGTCAGCAAGGACAATCTGCTTATTAACAGATTTCTTCCCAAACTTCCCTATTCCTACTCCATCCAATTTCCTCACATAAATTTAACTAATATGTTTGTCTTCTTAATTAATCAGATCTAGATACCCTCCTAACCCTAACTCCACCTTACATTTTCAGTAATCTTGATCCCTCCCTCCACCCCACCCCTATTTGCCATGATGTATATAAGCCACTCCCATTTCTATCACTCCCCCCCCCCAATCCAAGTTCCATAACCCCAAAACATGCTGTAAAATAGATAGAGAGAATTAAATTATATATAATAAATAAATATCAGTCAATACACCCAGATA
>PXIH01S0009055.1:733-11275 GCA_003024985.2 Euperipatoides rowelli | reverse complement strand
TATATATGGGATTTGCAGAGGCAACTACTAAGGTCACAGTGCAGAATTATTGATGTATACTGTATATAATTTACCTTGTTGTTATTCTATTACAGATTCCCAGTGTTGCAACCAAGAAAGTTTGGTATTGAATGGTGCTTTGGATTGATTCTAATATTTACATTAAAACTCAGAGCTGATGACCTCAAATTTTTTAAGGACAAAATCACTTATTAGTAGTTTTGATTTAGCCTATATGGCAATGCATTACTGATTTGGATTAGAAAGGTTAAATGTAAAAAAATATATTTATTGGAATAAGATCAGTAAAGTGGATTACAAAAGTGAGTGAAGAATTTGGTGGTATAGCATAACAAGGTTCTGAATATAGGGGGAGTTAGCTGTTTTTAAAGATAAACATTATAAATGATACCTGCCAGAATATTTAAATTTTCCTAATTATTCTAAGTTAGAACTTATAAATTCAACCTGATGGTCAGTTCATTGGATTTGCAGAGACAACTACTAAGGGGACAGTGCAGAATTATTGATGTATAATTTACCTTGTTGTTATTCTATTACAGGTAAGTTTAATTTTTGAATTAGTAATAACTATAGCAATATATTATTTATTTTGAGATTTTAATATGCAAATTAGTTAGATTGCTAGATTTGAATTTTTCATTTGTTAATTTTCCTCTTCACTGCTCTGGGGTTGTCTCTCTTAATTAATCACTAAGATGAATGTTGAAATGAATAATTTGATATAAGTTGAGTAGATTTCCTGCTTTTCAATACGATTTGAGGAAGATTTCTACATTATTTGCTGGTAAGAGAAATTTTTTTTTTTAATATATTTGTTAAATTAATTATTCTGTTTTTCTATTAGTTATGTTATTAATTAATCAATTTAAATGTAATTTAAACACAGAACAGACGTCAGAGATTTATTTGCATATTGTAAATAAATGTGATGATAGTTTTAGAAATTTGAAAACCTATAATAGAATTAGGATAGCAAATTCACACTAATTTACAATATGCAAATAAATCTCTGACGTCTGTTCAGTGTTTAAAGTGATAATAATAAGGCTGCTTCTTTGACCCCTTTCAAAATACCACCGAAAAGATCGAAAATTTCCTTCTCTTCTCCAGACTCTCCTACGATTATAGACTTTATGGATCAGCATTTGAATTATTAGATCAAAAGATTAATGCTTTATTTTCTCAGATTAACGGACGTTTGGGAGATATTGAGAAACAAGTGGCAATTAATGCATCTGCTATAGGGAAGATTAATGAAAAAATGGTGTAGATGAGTAGGGATATTGAAATGAATAAATCCAAATTAGAATTTAACCGTGAGATTTAGGGGTGTGGAAAAATCTCTGGTAAATATTAAGTGGAATGAAAAAAAAAATTAATGTTATTATTATTTTATGGATTAGAAATAGATAATACTAGGCTATTACATTGCTGGATAATATATTACAATTTTTTTAAGATAAAATTATTCATACTAGAATAACTTCATATTATTGGCTGTTATAATTTAAATAATCATAATACTAAAAATGTGCCTATTTTATGTAAAATGAAGGATTATAATGAAAAAATGCATATATTTAACAGTACTTATAGATTAAAAAATACTGACATTAAAATTTTGAACCATTTTACAGAATTGACAAGGACACACAGGAGGATATTGATGGGTAAATGTGGGAGTGCTAAAGAACAGGGACTTAGGTTGGTCTTACATAATGATAAATTATATATTAAAGATAAAATTTATATGATTGATGAGAAGGATCAAATTGTGGAAACTAATAATAGGAAACCTACAAATGGAGCTAAACACAGAAAAACAAATAGATAGCAATTACAACATTATAACAATCTTAAAAGTTAGGTTTTAATCTTTCATTGTGTTTGATGTTTTTGGGACTGCTTTGCACTTTATGTAATATGAATTAAATAGAAGACTTTATACATTTTTTTTTTTAATTGGCCTACCCAATGTTTAAATTTAATAGAGCAAAATATTTTAAAGCAGGGCAGAACCGATGGATTTCAGCACTCTCCCATAAAGACGATTTTATAGCACTAGTGTTGGATTGTGTAGATGTAAGATCTTTACTTTTATATATCAAGGCAGCTTTAATCATTAAACAAACAATTCTGTCTTTAGATATTTGATAATTTGTTTTTTCTTTGATGTTATTGTCCAAATATTTAAATATTATTATCCCATTATAATGATGCTGTCTGACAATGAAAGAAAATTTTGCCAAATTTTCTGCACCTGTGCTGCCCAGGATCGAACACACGACCTTTTATATGCACAAACCCTGGTGGCAATGATGTTAAACACTGGACCACTGGAGAATAACTGGAAATAATGCCTTTTCTATTAAAGAAAATTTGGCTAGAGGCAAGAAACCTCAACAATATAATAGTAATAAAAAGAAAAACTGTTGTAAACACTATGGCACCTTACACTCTCAAGACTTTGCAAATATAAAAATGTGATTTGTAATTTTTGCAAGAAACAGGGAAACATTAAACCTATTTGCAGTCTAGCAGCTTCAAAAGTATCACAAAATAAAATTATATCAAACATTCTTGTGGCTGACGACTTATCTCTTGAAACAATAATAATCATTAATAGCCATCAAGCTATTAATCAGATAATCAGCGCTCAAACAATTGTGATCAAACTTTTAATTTTTGAGAAATTTTGAAATTCGAGCTAGATACGGGCGCTGCTGTTAGTATTATGCCATTAACTACCTTTAAAGGTTGCTGGCCTAACAGGAAGCTAGAATGCACACAAGTCATTCTTTGAGCCTTTGGTCATACCATCGGACCTTTTAGGACTTGCTGAATTTCAGTTAAGTGCAACAACAATTGTGCAAATGACCTAGAACTGTTTATAACTAAAGGCTGGGTAACTTCTCTTTTAGGATGCTAATGGTTACATCGCTAGGCTTCACTTCACAATTATTTAAAGACATTCATATAATTGATACGTTTCAAACTAAATTAAAGGAAATAGCATCTTATTTTAAACAATTATTTGATAAAGAACTAGGCTGTATTTAAAACTTTGGAGGCAAACTGTATTAAAAAAAGACAGTATGCCAAAGTTTTGTAAACAAAGAAATGTTCCCTTTGCACTCATACGAGCTGTCGAAAAAGAACTAAAAAAAATTACAGCAACAGAATATAATTAGTCTCATCCTTGTGGCACGATATGTAGCAATACAGGTTGTTTAAGCAAGAATGACGACATAAGCTGAAGACATTTCCAGGTTCGTGTCTCAGTTGATGCAGTTATGGAAAGGTTTTTCCCCTGGCTTCTATACCTTGCCAGGTTTTTTTTAACCCGGTACGCTTCCTCCTCACCGCAAGAACGCAAGAACTGTAGTAAGAAAAATGTTATTATTAACCAGTAATGGAAATGCATTAACATCATTAAAATAAAGGCTTACCTGTCACTGACAGGTAACTTTATTTAAAAAAAAAAAAAACAATATTATTACTCCTATAAGGTTTTCTAGATGGGCTGCTCTGATTGTTCCCATATTGAAGAAAAATGGAACTCTTAGAAATTGTGCGGAATATAAAGTTGGATTAAACCAATATTATCCACTCCCCATTATAGAAGACATGCTTGCAAAACTATCCAATGGTAAAATATTTTTCAAACTCGATATGGCACTAGCATACCAGCAGGTAAAGATGGATAATAAATCCGCAGAGCTCCTAACGATAAACACTTATCTAGGTTTATTTGTGGTTAGCCATTTAGCTTTTGGGATATTGTCTTCTATTGCTATTTTTTAAGGTCGAATGGACAACATTCAACGTTTTAAAAAAACAAAACAATGTAGTATGCTATCTGGATGACATTCTAATAGCCAGTACCGATGTTACATCACATTTTGTTGACCTAAATAAAATTTTCAAAATATTACTAGAAAACAACATACAACTTAATTTAGACAAATGCAAGTTTTTAAAAAGTCAAGTAGTAAGTTATATATGGGCCATGTAATAAGTGAGCTAGGAGTAAAAAAAAAATCCTGCTAAATTAAAAGCATTGCTGGCTGATACTGCATCATCAAATATTGGACTTTTATGATACTACAGAAATTTTGTACCTGATCTCGCTACTAAAATCACTCATTTAAATAGCTTATTAAGCACTAAAATTGCTTGGAACTGGAATGAGTCCTGTCAAAGGAATTTGAATTAATTAAAAAAACTTTAACATCAGACAGAGTCCTTACACACTATGACCCGTCCAAGCCATTAATTCTAGAGCAGACACATCACCATATGGCATAGGAGTGGTGCTGCACATCATTTTCCGATAGCTCAGAGAAATCTGTGATGTTTGTATCGAGCTCACTGTCTGCTACAGAAAGGAACTATTTCCAATTCGACTGGGAGGCATTAAGCATAATATTTGCAGTTAAAAAGTTACACAAATATATTTTTGGCAGAAACTTACACTTTACACTGATCACAAACCGCTAACAATGATATTTAATGCAGGAAAATAAGTGCCAATGCTTGCCACTTCATGTCTACAATGCTGTGCACTTATCCTAGCAGGATATGCGTTTGATATAAAATATAAGCCGTCAAAGGAATTTTCAAATGTGGACGCAATACGACTTCCCATTAAAGGTGAATCAACAAATGAGGAAAATTTTGATAAATTTTTTTTCATTTAAGAAAATGATCACTTTCGATGAACAAAAACAGACATTGCTGAGTAAAATAAACTAAATTCCCAATTAAATATAGTATATAACTACTTACAAAACATAGATGGTCAAAAATTAATGATAAAAGTGACAATATATTATTAGAATTGATCCAAATAAGGGAACAACTCAGCATACAAGAAGGCTGTATCTTTTGGGGACTCAGAGTTGTTATTCCAAATGCATTACATTCTTCAGTGCAAGGTCAATTTGTTGGTGGCCCAACATAAACAAGCAAATTGAAAATGGAGCAAAGTTGTGTTGGACAAGCCAACTCCAACAAAAAGACCCACCAAAAGCAACCTTACACCCATGGATACACCCCACAAGACCATGGACCCACCTTCACATAGACCTCATGGGACCATATAAAAATAAAATGTTCTTGGTAACAGTAGATAGCTTTTCAAAGTGTCCTGAAATACAAGCACTTCAAAAGGCTGATTCTTTTTCTATCATGCAAACCCTTGAAGAATGCTTTGTAAGTATGGCTTTCCAGAGCATATAAACTCTGATAATGGCACACCTTTCACTTCAAATGAATTTGAACATTTGAACTATTTTGTACAAATTTGCACCAGGCCATCTGGCTAGCAATGGCCAAGCTGAAAGGTTTGTCGATATTGCAAAAAGATTACTGAACAAAATAGATGACATCACCTCACCCAACACTAAAGGCATTTCCTGCTTAAATGGTTCTTGGCCGACCACTTAGAGAGCGCCTACAAAAAAGTGAACCCCTTACCCATTGTACCTCAAATAGCCTTCAAAAACAATTATAAAGTAGGTCAAGAAATATTAGCCCACCCCTATGGAAAACATAATAAGACAGATGGGTGGAAGAACATATTAAAGCCATATTGTCCCCAGTGACATTTAAAGTCATTTTGAAGGACGGATGAGAGGTCAAAATGCCATTTTAACCAACTACGACCCTCTTATCTCACCAAAGGAGCATGTGTCTAGGGACGCGTCTAGTCTGAATATGATTGCTTAAATAGTCGGCTGATTTGTTCAGAAGTGTCTTAGTCCCTATAGTCCGGCATTCCCATTGCCTCTGTTGCACGGTTGAGTGTCCGTAAATTCCACCTACAGTATAACTTGGGTGGGGTGGCCCGGTATAATTCTACCAGACTGCTTATGAGAATAATTGGTAGTTAGCTAGGTAGATTAAATTCAATTATCTCGGCAAAACTTCAGGGACACCTCCAATACAAGATGATATGTCAACCCTAGACTTTCGAAATGAACCAACTACACAGCCTGTCATGCCAGCCATTCCACAAACAGTAGGAAGTATGCCAGTAGACAAACCACAGACCACTACACAGGGTTCTCTATAAGATAAACCCATGGACCACTCTAAGGGTCACCTACAAGGAACTCTACAATACCCGACACCCCCCCCCCCAATGATTAACCTATAAACATTAGGGGGAAGGTATTATGGTAATTGTTACCACAAGAATATCATCTTTGACAGTTCAGGAGGGGCTAAGAAAAATTGTGTTAGAGCCTGTTTCCTTTGGTTACAGACGCAAGAGGTCAATGAAGGAGGTAGAAATAAACTTGTACTAGATGATTTGTTTGTACATAATCTCACTCATTTTCTGCAACAGTGACATAACTAAAAATTCATGTTTTTCCAGGAAATGAGTAAAAGTTTTGGATTCATTGCAGTAGAATACAAAATTTAAATCTAGTCCTTTACAAATGTTGATTGTGCTTAACCGACTTTAGTGGCAAAGTGGAGGGGGATTTTTAGCAATTTTTTTTAAAAATATGTTTCACCCCACACAGGGGGTGAAACGAACCTTTATTAACATATGTACAAAGGATAGTTATTTTACAATGTCGGTTTGACAAATAAATGAGAAAAACTCCCCCGGTGCTTACTGGTGACTAAAGAAAATTCACCATTTTCCAGCACTCGGGCTGCCCAGGATTGAACCCTCAATCCCTTATATGCACAAAATCCGGAAGCCAACAGACTACACCATAGGGCGCAGTGAAAATAATGACATTTTGCAATTTTTTCAAAATTAAGTATGGCCTGGTGTGGAAAAGTTGTAGTCATATATCAATAACAATGTGTTAAAATTTGAAACATCTAGTTTGAAATCTTGAGGTGCAGCAAGAACCCTCATTATGTGACATTTTTCGAAAAAAGGTAATTTTCTAGTTTATTTATATTTTTTGCATTTTTAAAAATTATGTATGGCCTGGTGTGGAAAAGTTGAAACCATATATCATTAATAATGTGTAAAAATGTGAAACATCTAGTTTGAAATCTTGAGGTGCCCCAAGAACCCTCATTATGTGACATTTAAAAAAAAAGTAGATTTCAAGTTTGTTTATTTTTATTTACATTTATTTCTGTAATAATTGTTTTTATTATTTTTTTTAGTGTAATAACTGTAAATGTATATTATACAAAATAATTTTGTTTTTGTGTTATATTTAAAAAATGACAAATCATATAGATTCACTGTAAATTATAATCTGTTTTTGTGTTGTAACATTTCATTACTGTTCTTGACTTGAGTCTTGATCGAATAATATACATCTTAGTGTTTTCCACAAACTGCAGGAGAAGCTTTAGTCACCAGTCGAATACATCTTCTACTGCATGTGTGTGGCATGGAAAATTTGAAAATTCCAATGTAGGTGAGGTCTCATTAGCAGTCAGAAAGCTCTCCAATATTCTTCTTGTTTAATAGATCTTGTCAATGGAGGTTCTAATTTGTCAGTAGACATCCAGTTTATCATATCAATATAGTCATTTGCTCTGAAGTTTAAGGTTGGAACTTTGAATTTTCTGATACTGGCTGATGTTTGGACATTTGACCTTCTTGCAGATACCACTTACGGAATGCCAACTTTCAAACATACTCTCTTTCATCTGACATTATGGCTAACAAACGATTTTCTGGATGAGTGAAAAATGCATTTCTCTGAATTACCGGATCTATGATTTCTCTTAGCTCAGCCTCCAAATATCTTGAATACATTATCATTTTTCATAGATGGTGTGCACCTTCTGAGACTGAAGATTTTGTCTTTATCTCAAAACCAGAGTGGAGCATATACTTTAACAATAAAAGTTACAAGTTGTTGTAGATTCTGTAATGCATTTTCATCAGAAACATATTACCAAAGGATCCTGCTGGCAGTTGTGAGCCATCGAGTATGGACCACTGGTCCTGGTTGGCGATTACTTAATTCTAGGGAGCATTTCCCAGACATAACAGTTTGACAAATTTCATAAAAATAATTCTGATCACTACTAAGGACCTTTAAAACAACTTCTGGCAGTTTGTTTCCCTCAATCTTTTCAAATTGTTTAACCAGTCAATCACATGAGCCTAACGATTTCCCAATGGGTCCAGAGAATGATTTGGGACCCTGAGTTGATCCATCCAAATGAAGAGCAAGTGCCTCAGTGGTAGTCTGTTCATGTGGAGAAGGCACAGAAACCAGTGAACTGAATGGTTAATGTGCATCTCCAACTGCCGAATGACAACAGTTTCAATTCCTGTATTAAGAACTGTTTCATCACTTCCCACTGCTACTAATGGGTCAGCAGATATATAATTTTGCAATAAAAATTGAACGATATTCGTTTTAAGGCTCAAAGAAGCACCAGACATTGATGACACATGTACTAATTATGTGTCACCAATAGTAGTACAATGTGTTCTTCAAATACTGTTACAGGATGATATTTCTTGGTTGATTTTTGGGCAATCTTTCTTGTCTTAATCTTTCCGTCCATCAAAGTACAATCCTTCAAGAGCTTGATTATTAATCTCGTTTAGTACTTTTCCTTTCTATTTCTTCCTGTATCTATGTCTTTCTCTTCTAATTTTGCTAGGGTCTTTCACATTTATAATACCAACATCCTGGAGTACAGCTGAAGCAATCACTGCAGCAGAATGATCTGACACACCCCACCTGTCACAATCACATGCTAATTCTGGAAGCTTTGAATCTATTTGAATGTCTCTGTTTAATCACGAACTGTATTTTTTATAACAACAATAGGATCCTTCCTTTTAGTGTCTTCTGTATTTGGTGTTACTGAATTTTTATCTGAGTCTCCTGACATCTCATTCATATCTATATTTTGGATTTCATCTATATCTTTAGTGGAGCTCGAATGAGATTTTAAATATTTTGTTGTATGTTCTTATAGTTTATGTTTGCTCTCTGCTTGATTCCTTTTTTCTTATTGTTGCAACTGTTTTGTTTCCATCTTATCAATATTCCCTATCATCATTTGTCTTTCCCAACCGTTGTTCTCAAGAATTTCCTTTCATTTAATAGGTTTTTTTTTGGTTTTATTACACGCACATGTGGACAAGATACATTTACAAGAGGCTATATCAAATAATTTTTTAAGATTCTTGTTGAAACAATTTCAACTTATTTTTGTAACAATCACTACTATTTCTTCCTTTATATGGCTTAAGTATTGTAAAATACTTTGCATGATAATAGAATATTTTTTCCACAATTTTTTCTACTAGTTATTTTTTGGAGTTGAAGTTTTTTTCCTATATATCTTCAATATGCAACACCAATTTTTTTGATATTTCCACTACTGTGGTTTCCTTGAGATGACCATCATTTCGAATCAAATGTATGCGAATAATAAGTTTAGATGGAGTATGCAGTGACTTGGGTTGTTCTTCGGCCATTATACTGAAGTAAACAAATATTATTTTGTGCCAAATATACTGCTGTCACTAGTTTTCAATATTTGAAAAAAAAAAAAATTAGAATACAATAACAATAAAAAAACAATTAATATTAAAAGAAAGAAAACTTTGGACCCTTTGGGGCACCTCTAAATATTATTCAAAATTGAAATAATTTTGCAGGGTTAATACATGGGTGAAATCACAACTTTTTCATAATGGGCCAATTCAATTAGAGAAAAAAAGTTTTTTCACTGCCCCCTACTACACCACTAGACCAACCGAACTGTACATCAAAAAATTTTATTATTAAGTTTCAGAAGTTATTGGTCTTTTTATTTTGTTTTTTTTCAAAAAAATTTCCCATTATTCACAGTAAATCCATTTTTAATTTAATATAATTAATTACAAGAGAGAGTAATTTAGAGAGATCAGGTTCCTTTTCTGAGCCGGTGTACTTGGTTAAAAAATCCTGGCAAGGTGGTAGAAGTCAGGGAAAAAAATCATTCCATAACGAGCTCAGCTGGGACGAGAACCTTTACTAATCCCAACATATGTCTTCAACAATGGATTCAGTCAGCATCGCTACTGACTGGACCATGATGTCAGTATTGTTGTTATTGGTTTTAAGGTTTTTTTTCCTCACAAGTTTTAAGTTGACTTTATTATTAATAATTTATTGATGAACCATTTGGAATTTGCGGTTCTGTGACATTCTTTAAATATTTAATTTTATAATAATTTTTTAGCCACATTTTAAAGAAACAGACTTTTATCATTTGTCTTGTTGGCCACATTTTATATTATATAACTTGCTCTAATTTTTTTTTTTTATCAAATTATATGCAAGTTTTTAAAGTTGGATAAGCCTAATCCTTCCTTATTTATGGGATGGGCAACTCTTTTGCACCTTATATATTGTATTTATATTTTTAGAAATATAAGTTTTATCAGTTAAAATTATATAAGGTAATGTGCATTTATTTTTTTTTTACTTTAAAAAAATTTAAATTTTTACAAATTTCAAAGTCTATTTATTACCAAAGTTTTTAATAATAATAGGCTATCATAAACAAATATTTTAA
>PXIH01S0009037.1:12741-25086 GCA_003024985.2 Euperipatoides rowelli | reverse complement strand
GGGGGGGGGGGGGGGTGGCACCCTTTTCTATGGTGGCACCCGGCGCAGGCCGCACCTCCATTGGCATATCCATATAGATAGTTTATAGTTTATTTGCAATTGGGATCTTCATCGATGGGTGGTCTTACATTTTTGCCTTGTTTGCAGAAGGGAGACATGGGATAATGTAAAGTGTGAAAGCATTCACAAATATGCAGAGTGTAACTATCATTTAATGCAGATATATTTTTGAAATTTGACAATTCTTTTTAGAATTATGACTTTTTCTTTTATATCCAAGATTTCCTAGATATCTTGAATGCATATTAAATATTTAGAAATAATATCAGAAATACTGTATGTCATACCTGATTTTTTCTTTATCACTGACAGCAAGGTGAGGTGTATATGGATGGAATTTCATCATTACTGGAATAGCACTGTTCTTGTTTAAAAAAATTTGTTCATTTAACTGAAAATGACCCTCTTCTGAAATAAAAATGAAAAAGTAATTAATAGGACAGTCAACTAATATCTACCAATTTACAGATTTCTTAAAAAAAAAAAAAGTTTTAAGCATCATTCTTGGATGTAAGACATGAAATTAATATATTATTTATAGGCGACTTTTCTAAAACGTAATCAAGAACGGTTCATGATTATGCCATTTAACATTGCTAAGCAGATTTTGTATAGCACTTTTTTTTATACAAAATAAAGCATTTTTATCTTCTAACATTTGGCTTACAGTAAAGCTGTTATTAAAATTCTGCTATGATTACAATATAGTGAATCTTACAAGCTTCATCATACCAGTAACTTAATACTGAAATGTTAAAGAGGTTTTATCAGAGATCAAATAAAATTTATCCTCGTTAAGACTATGCAAAATAGGATTCAGATAATATTCAGATGACTTGATTCATACTGACAAAGTGATAAGTATAGGTGCAGTATAAGGTGTGCTACAATGTAAGTTCTGGCTTTTGCTGTTTTTGAACTACAATGTATAGTAGGTCTAGAAGTGTTAATTGAAAGACTTTAATGAAAATTTTTTCATACTTAGTCAATTCTACATACTATATCTGTGAGGGAGAATGCAGCAAATAAATGTTGGATGTTATACTACAGATAAATATTAGATCTTAGTTCCAAGATCTTTTACAGGAAAAGTTTTAAGGAAAGTAAGGCTGCCAACTTTATATTCTTTATATATTTTATTTATGAAGGATATTTTTAGGTTTGTGAATAGATCCTACCACGAATACCCTCCAAGGAGAAGACAGAAATGAAGTTATTCCAGTTCATAGCTTGATAAACTCACAGATATATAATTTTTGTTGGCACTCATTACTGTATATAATTGACAAGCTGTTAAAATTATATCTATATTAATAGGATTTTTTTTTCAAGAGAAAATTAAAAAAAAAAAATTCTGACTTGGGGGAGTTTAGTAGTTTTCAATATTTTAATATATGATTGTATATTTTAATATATCTTGTATTTTGTTGACCTTTGTACTTTCTATAATAGATTCCGCCATTGAATAGTGTTTAATAAACATATAAATAAATAAATGTTTATTTAATACTATGTATATATTGTATTTTATATTTTGATGCCAGTTTTGACACCTAGTAGTTATTGTACGTTTTATTTAATAAATGTATTCTTTGACATTTTATAATAATTTCATTTTGTAAAAATCTATGACAATTACCGTAATTATTATTATGCTGCTGAAAGAATAGTAACAGCAGAATCCACTGTACAATGTATACTGTAATTTGTTATGTAACATTTGAATTAACATTTATGCATGTTTTTTTAAGTTTATATTTTATAGAAATATCTATCATTTGAATTTTTTTTTTTTACTAACAAGATTTTTTAAAAAAATGAAATAACCTTTAATGGCTATATTTTCCTAATCTACATATGATTTTGCAAAGCAAATTTTTTGATTAGCTATGCATGACTTATTGACCATCTCAGTCACTGTCATTAATAGTGATTAATGTATTCATAATTTACAAAATTTAGTAATTTATTAAAAAAAAAAAGTACAACATCTTACTTACCCCCTCGCTTTTGTTCCTCTCGACTTTCTCGTCTAACCTTAGCATTTCTGAAAAACCTCCACTGCCTTTCTTGAAAGACAGGAATTTCAGGATCTCTTCCATCCATAAACTGAAATACATAATGACAAGATTTTTTTATAGCATATAATGGAGACAATGGCAAAGTAGACATTGGGTTACAGCCTAAGCTATGCCAAGGTAACATAATTGGTTTATTTATTAACTAAACAAGACTAAGATCAATACAAAAACGGCTTGGCATGAGAAGACATGAAAGATAAGAAAGAAATAGAGGACATTTTTTCCCATGAACAATAATTCACCATATTTTTCTATTCTTAGTGTCGATTTAAAATTGCATTACATCATACAGTTAGATTTGTCATTAAGAAGTACACAAATCTGCATGCTAATGTACTTTTGTAAAGACTCAGGAATTTTCCATTACTTTGTTAAAAAAAAAAAAGTACAAGAATGAGTCAGACCATGATACACCATAAACGTGTTGATTGTCCGAACCATGGCATGGAAAAATGTTGACACTTTCTCTTCATACTGACTTAAAATATTTTATTTATAACATTTTACTTTTCATTCTTATTATTGCTTTTATCTATTTACTGTATATTTTGAGAGTTCAAACTATTTCTGCCATTTATTAATTCACTTATTCTATTGACAATAAATCTAGTGACAAACAATTTATTATATACTGTAAATAAACAAACAATTAATTAAACAAAATGTCAACAGTTGATATGATTCGTCTAAATTCCAAACAGTCATTAGATACTGTACAACCTCGGGCTTTAAGGTTTTCATAATCATAAGTTTAGACAGCTTGCATTTATATTGTATATAAATGCAAACTGGTGTTTATATCATATATAAATGCAAACTAAGTTTTATAATACAGTCATACTTATAGATGGGTTACATTATAAGATGAGTTAGAAAGCAAGTGCTTTTAATCTAAAATCACGAGGAGTGTTTAACTTACCTTAGATTTTTTTTTTTTCACTAAGAATGAATAATTGTTGAGTTTTTATTTTTATTGCTATGATTCTTTTTTAATAATGAAAGCATCCATCTTATGACGTGTGAGGGCATGTGACTATTGTTCACATGAACTCTCACACACAATATAACAACAATTGACTCTTTGTTTTTTGTTCATATAAGCCTCCCTGTCACCAGCTCACCTCCTCATAACCATATTCTTTGGAGGCCTGTTAGCCATTTTAAGGGTTAGCTATGCAAGCTGCATCCATACCTGTCACTTTAATAAGCTGGGCAATTATGACAATACAGCCACTCAGTTTATTGTACCTTACTCTAAGTTTTATCAGTAATCATCAAATACTTATTTTTCTTTTCACTTGCGCCGATGTGTGTGAATAATGAGTTAGTGTGTAACCGTTACTGGTCTATCGTCAGCTTAGCATGGATACCTGTGCCTCTAAAAATGTCAATTGCTCTGTGAGCTGTGTCGGGCTCAGGATTCATGAGCCAATGGGTTAGTTTAACTGAATTGCTGTAAACCAAATGTGATAAGCGTTGTTTATATTTTTATTTACTCACCACTGTAAAATATTATTTATGTTTTTGCATAAAGTTTATTTTGTTGATACTGTAAGTGGAGTTTGTTGTTACTATTCTTATTTACTACCAAGCCTATTATAGCGAACTGCTCGAGCCATGGTGCCACAGGAGCCCGTTATAATATTTTTCTGTCATAATAATTTAAAAAAATATGAAAGGAATCTGAAATACTAAAAAAAAATCCCAACTCAATTATTAATTGATACTTGAGTTATCCACAGCTTGTTATTTTATCCAGATGCTACTATCAATTTATTAAACTTATTGTTCAAAAATATTAAAATTAGTGTGTCGGCTCGCAAGCTCCAATCTTAAAATGGACAGTCATAAAGCTTCTTGACAATCCGACCAGCTTTCATTAGTCGATCTTCACAATTAGGTGTCAAATAATGGTTATCTTTCTTCTTCGTGAACAAGGTTTCAATTTGTGCTTTCATGTTGTATTATTAAAGTCAGAGTTTTAGTCTAAATCTCATAAGTCACAACTTTTATGTTACTGTATATATAATTTTAAACAGTAGCTGGTATCATATTTTTTTCAGTAATTGGCCCTTACCTAAATAAACACTTTCTAATGCAGAAAACCATTACTAATAAAAAATTTTGGATATAATTTTCCTAATTCTATTTATTAATACTCGATGAGATAACTTAATTTGCTCCTAATATTGTATTTCTATTATATCGACCTGCCTCTAATTCATATATCTTTATTTATTATTAGGTTTGATTTCTTTATTCAGATAAATTTAGTTATTCTTTTATTTAAAATACCAATAGTTTATACACTTACTAAGTTTGAACTTCTTAGAATGTGGTCAATTTAACTTTATCTTATAATTTCTATTAGTGGTATATTAGATGACTAATCTGACATACTGTATATGAGAAATCTGCTTAAGTGCTAATGGGGTTGGCCTTTTCAAGATTTAATTGGTCAGTTTTATTAAGACATAACCTTCTTTCTTTTTGTAAATTATTTCCATACCAATATAGTAATCAAGCTTTGAAGCGGCGACATCACATTTTGTTCTGATGCCTTTAATGATGGAGTTACAAATAGCTTCATTGACCCCATCACTAATCCATCAACAACAAATAGGATTAGCAAAACCATTGTGTTGTTCACTTTTTCTTTGTAAATGCATGTCAGCATGGAATTGTTTGAATCCAAATCGTTCCCTGAAGCTGTCAAATTTTTTATTCCAGCGTCTGGGTGATTGTTTCAGTCTGTTTAGTGATGTCTTTAAATGACAGACTATATTGGACGAGTTTAGAGATAATCATTCAGGCGGTGTCATATAAATCTTCTCCTCCAGATCCCCATTGAAGGCTGTAATTACATCAAATTATACTATTGAGTAGTTCATTTTTATTGCTATAGTGAGTTGTGGGTGAAAAGGTTTCTTTATAGTTATCGTTTTTGTGTAAAGCCCTTTACACATAGTCCGGCTTTATATCTTGGAATTTTACCATCTTGATTGCTTTTATCCAAAAGGTTCCTTTCCCTCAGGTAGGGCTGCAAGGATCAACCATTGTTGTTTTTTAAAATCCTTTAAGCTCTTCTTTCAAGGCTTCTTTACACATTTTTTATCTGTCTGTTAATGGATTGGCCATAATTTTGGGCAACGTCATCCTCAACACACATGGCATCATCAATGAAGAATTTTGGTGGTGTTTTTAGTGAATTTTCAGGTTATAGGTATAGTCATGAGATTCTTCTCATTTTCTTGATTCGTGTTACATTTCACCAGCTTCTGTGTATCTTTTGATTTATGTGTAAAGGTTTCTGACTCTTCCTATAATGTATCTTCCCCTATTTTGAAGTCCATAATGGATGTGAGTCAAAAATCCTTGTTTATCTTCATTAAAAATGACGTTTTTTTTAATATTTTAATTTTTCTAGTTTTTGGATCAAACAAACAATATTTTTTGGAATTTCCAAAGTATCCTACTAAAACCATTTTATTGCGGGTGTTGTATCATTATGTAGAGTTTCTTTCCTGTCCATAGTTCAAAAGGTATAGAATTAGAAGTTTGCTTGGTAGAAGTTCTATTCAGAATGTACATTGCTGTGTTGACTGTATTTGTCCATAGCTCCGTAGGAACATTGCTTGAGTATAGCATATATCGAGCATTATATACAATTGTGTCCCTTTCTGCTCTTCCATTCTGTTGGAATGTATATGAACTGTCCTTTCTACAACAATTCCTTTTGTTGTCAGAAATTCTATGAATTGTACATTGACATACTCTGTTATTGTAGTATTTGAATTTACAGTTGTATTTTGTTTCAATAACCATGTGGGATTCCTTAAAGTATAGGAAAACATCACTTTTATGTTTAATGAGAAATACAGTTCTAGTGTATATCCTGATTAGTCATCTTTAAACTTGACAAAGTAATTTGCTCCTCCAACTGATGTTTAGGGCATTTCTCCTACATCATATAAATTAGTTATCCACATTTCATTTTTTGTTGAGTAGAGCCTTAGAATGGGAGTTTAGGTTGCTTTCCATAAATACAATCAGGACAAAATAAAATTTTAGTGTCTTCGAAGACACTAAAATTTTTAGATATTATTTTTGTTAGGGCTTCAACATTTATGTGGTCAAGATAAATTTGGCTGAGTGGCTTTATTAGCTTCATCTGTTATTATTGTTGTGGATAGCATTTGGTTTGTTATATGCTTGATGTTTAGCATATATTATTTTATTTTTGTCTAAAATTTTAGCTAATTGTTCAGATTTACAATTGTCATTCCTAACTTTGTTACATTCCCTTCTGAGAATAAGTTTTTCTTAAATTCAGGTACAAACAGAACATCTTAAAATTTACTCGTACCACTGATCTTCTGTATATTTTTGAATTTTTATGTATCCTTTCCCCCTTACTCTTAATTTATAGTGTCTCGAACTAGTCTAACAAAATATTATTCATTTAGTTTGGAAAAACTGTAAAAGTATTTTTTACATTTGAGTATTTACCCCATTGTCCATGATCCATGGATCATCATTTGCCATTGTGATGCGGACCTGTTTCATCATCTTCAGTACTAAGCTGAAAAATTAGTATGGGAACCTGAGCTGGACAACCCATTTCTACCTTTTTGAAACTTCTGTTTCTACAATGTCATGCATAGTGATCTTCTTTTTAAGATGACTTTTCCTTTATTTATGAGTTGAGGCGTTCTATAGTCCTAATTCCACATAGTGGCTAATGCATTTTCTTGATGTTACTTTCATTCAAATACCGTAGTCTAGCGGTTATCTAGTAGTCTTGATGTCATGTTAGGGATTGACTGTTAATCCTCTGATAGTGAAAGCCATGCCTGTAGAAATCATCTATATTTTAGTGGAAAGCTACTCACTATTTTGGTCATTCACCTATTTCCTTGATTTGACATGGCAAGGATTCTATTTAGCTATTGTATATGTTAAGGTTAAGCAATGGGTTCCTTTACCTTTATGAGAAATAGGGTATTTCAAAATACTACTACTAACAGGATTTGCTAGGCGACGGTTATAGCAACTAGCGCCATCTGTTGATTTATTTTTTAACTAACGTTACACAAATTACAAAAAAATTAACAATGCATCGTTGTAACTACGATACAAATTAATACAATAACACAATTTCTTGCACTGTAACTTAAACTTTTCAACTCTTTCATTTTTTGTGCCCGTAGGAGGCTGCAAGCATGCTTAGCTGCTAAGAACGTATCTGGTTGTTTACATGAATTGATAAGTTAGATTATGATATACCGCATGCATAATGCCTTCAGTAATAATATATTATCTGTAATTTGTAACAGAAAAAGTTAGCCTTAAAAACAAATTTTTATGTACTTTATAATTGGGTTGTAATTTATCTTTGCATGCAAAAAAAAAAAACACAACAACAAAATTGGAATGTGGGTGTTAGTTGATTAATTAAATTGACTAATCCTCTTGCTCACCAGATTAGCTTAACAAAATAAACAAGAAAGTTGTTGATAGGGTTAGTACTTCTTCCAACTAAACTGGATGTTAATTTGAACAATGATGCTTAGAAAAAACTAAGCAACCAAGCTAGCATTTACAAACCACAGTCAAGCATGCATGGGAAGGATCTTTGCAATGATAGACAGGCTCACACATTGGGGGTTCACAGTGGTACAACACAAGCAGAGCATAATCCTATGATGCAAAAGAAAATTACAATGCTAAGTACAGCAAAAAAAAAAAAAAAAAAATACTAGGAAAAAAAATTAAAAGTAGCAGTGAAGCAGCAAAAATAATATTTATAAATACTATATATCATTTTCAAAAGAGAAATAAAAGGAAAGGAGCTTTTTCTTTTGACATGCCTATAGAAATGGTCACCATTTTGTTTATCATTAAAATGGCCACCATTTTGAAAGTTAATGTACAATATATATATATATATATATATATATATACTGTATATATTTTGGAGGGCATGAATATACAGTATAAACCTTGATAGTTGTGCAAGTTTGATGTAAATTGATTGAATGGGGAAACAGTAAGCCTTCATTTTGTTGAAATAAATAAAATGGCCATCATTTTAAAGTTGGTTAACAAATACATGAAATTTGACTTTTGTGCTCAAATTTCATATAAGTTGATTGAACAATATGTCTGTGATCTCACTACCAGACATACAGACAAAATTCACCAGGTAGACCTATGCAATTTATTTTGTAAAGTTTTTTTCAGTTGAAAGTATCCTACAGACATTTTTTTTTTACTTTTTGCAATTATTGTATAAGGTACTTTATACAATGGGTAGGCAGGCATATTTAACAAATTTATTGGAGGTTATTTTTTACCCAGCAATGTGCAAATTGTTACAGTCGTTAGATTTTCAATAATTTGTCTAGATGGATTTTTTAAATAACAATTATTACCGTAATTATTTGCTCTTAAGTGCTTAAGTCAAATTCGACTTTCTTCACTATATTCTTACTAATTTAATCCAAAATTTATTTCCGATCATAGGTTAATATGAACTTATACAGCATTTCTATTTCAAACTATTCAATAGTTATGAAGCTATTTGTTCAATATGCTATGAAATTATTAAACTGATCTGTACCAAAGTTGGCACACAAGATAAGGCAACTGTGAATAAGATGATTTTGTAAAAGATTTTAGCACAAAGGGTATCAAACTCGGATGACAAATCAGTAAAAACTATTTTTAAAAAAAACTACTGAACTTTTTGTTTTGGAAATATGTTTTTAGAATGAAAACTCAAGTTCAAGAACTATCTAAAAACTAATAAAGTAATAGAGCAATCTGTACCAAATATTGGTATCAGGTTAATTACAAATGGACATCTGGATTTATCTCTTCAAAAGAATTCATGCTTTAAGAGTTTTGTATTTGTTCCCACAATTTGGCAAGGCTTAAAATTATTGAAAAAATATTTATAATGTTAATAAATTCTATTATGTGGATGGTTAACTTTTTATTAAAGAATCATTTTTAATTTTTTTTTATTTTTTTCAATAAAAATTAAAAATCAAAATAAAATATTGAAAGATTTAAAAAAAAAAAAAAAAACTTGACTGCAAGAATATTGCACAAATTAATTCCTATACATTCAGGACTATTAATTCAGTTTCTTACCTTCATAATGGACTGTGAGAAATGCTTACAGCTCCAAGGAACAAATTTTGAAGAAACCAAGGGTGGAGGATGTAACTGGTCAATTGTTTCTTCAGGCGTCTAGAGAAGAAAAAAAATAGAAAAGATAGCCTTAATCTTACATTTCATGAAAAAAAACACTATAGTTTGGCTATTAACTTATTACGAGTAATAATGTTAAAATTACAAGTGCTACTACAGTATATGTCACATTACTTTGCTATACTACCTGGATGAAAGTCAATTACGGTAATATCAGATACTTTTTTTAATAAAGTTTTATTAAATTATTTGTCAAAATTACAATTCTGATTTCTAAAATACTAATATGAGCTTTTAAAGATACAATGCATTTATGTTCTTTCATTTACATATTTTGGATAGCCTTTAAACGTTTGAATATTTTTAATAAACCGTTTTTATTAGTTCATTCAACCTGTTTACACTATAAGTAAATGTGGAAAAACGCATTTCCATTATTACCATTCAGTGTCACAATAAGTGTGTGCTAGAGAGCCACTGAGAAAAACTCCTTAGTAAAACAGACATAAAATTTGTTTCCATTCACAAGAAGCCATCCGACTGATTGGTTACTAGCTTTTTTTTAAATTAACCATTTCTTGAATGCATTCACTCTAAGAATCTGCATGCACAGTTCCAAATTATAGTTAACAAATTTTATACATTTTTTCTTTATATTATTTACGTTTTGTCAAATTATTTTATTTGAATAAAGTATATATTGTGTCAAACGTTAAAATTCAAAATAAATAAGATGACAGTTAAAGCTATTCCTTATATAATGGAAATCTTAATTTTATTTACTGCAATGTGAATAACTTACATGAATTGTTTACTACAGTTGAAAATTAAGAAAATTTATGTCTCTTGCCAAATTTGCCAATTATTCTATGTTATAAAGAATAGTCTGAAGCAAGAAATATTTTCAGCGGCAGCCAATCCTCCCCTAAGTGAGCTTGTATTACGACACATTTTTGTGATGGTCAAAGCAGATACCTACCTGTATATTTAAAATGCTATTGAATTTAATATACATCTTTATTATATATTACATAGATATAGAAAAATGCAATTCCTTTAGATAAAAGTGATAAGTATTGCTACTATCCTCCTATTGGCATATAAATATTTTATTTGCTCACAGCTTGAGTATTGTGCTCCTGTTTGGGGGCCATCTCTTACTAACACACAGTCTCAATCCATAGGTCTATCTGAAGGAGAGCAGTGCATGTGATCACAGGTTGTAATCATAATTTCAACTACCGTATATTCCTTGATCAGCTGGTATTAGTTTTCCTTAAAGACAGAAGAACTGACCTCATTAAGAAATTTGCTTTATGTTTTTTCCAATGTTTTCCTCAATTCTTAGGTAAGAAACATAGTTTGGTCTCTGGAAGAGTAACTAGGGGTTCCAACAGATTCAGTATCCTCTTCGCAAGAACTGAAAGATATCTCAAATCCCCAATTATTTCATTGTTAACGATTTTAAAAACTAATTTAATTGTTTCTTAATGTTTTAATGGTATTTTATTCTCTGTAATAAATCCTATATCCATTTTGGGCTAAGGATTTAAATCTTGTGATAATACATATGTCAAATACCAAATTGGTAAGACTTCGTTGGATTGTTCATAACCTTCCTCATAGAGCTTCCCTCCCCCTAATTTACTATATTCTATCCCGAGGAAGATTATGTATTTGGAAAACAACTAATTTACATCCAAGCCTTATCTATTCCTTTATTTATATAACTACTTATCTCTGAAACCGACGCTCAATTAAGGAAACAGTGTGGGAGACCTCATAGCTGTATAAGATATTGAATGTATCTAGCTGAATGGGGGGAGGCCTTATTTTCATTTTCATACCCTATAAATCTAATCTACCTATCATTGCTGATAAGTATATTAATTTATAATTGCATGAATTGTGGAAATTGGGTCGCTCGTGATTATATTTGTAGCCTATGCGGTGCGGGCGTGAACAATCATGCTACTACCTCTTTAGACTACAAATATGATATCTAACTGGGAAAATATTCCTATTATCTCCATATCCCATATGCAGGGGACGTAGCGCTCAGATGGCATGTACGTGTCCACATATGAACCTGCACAGATCAGAGAAATAAATTCCGGGGTAAATCACCGAGTATGTATTATATCTTCAAAACTAGCCTTTATCTATACTTACATGTAAACTGCATAAATTAATAAGTATAATTTAATATATTCACATGTAGGCTTAACATAAATATAGACTATCCCCAAGATATAATATACACAGAAAAGGGGGCTAATAAATCAGCACGAGACAGGAAAAGGGAAAGCTAGCTAAACCTAACGAAATAACAGTCCAAACCAGCCTACTAGGGGTTAAGGAGGAGAAAGGGGGAGTAACCCTTTTTTATCCCTGCCCTGATAGAAGTGAGCAGGTACAACCCCCATCTCACGCTTGCAAGGATGGCCATCTGAAAAATTAAAAATTAAGCAAGTCATTTGATATCTTAAAACTACACACACACAAACTCAGAGCTGCTTAGCAAATAAACATATTTATTTGATAAAATAAAGTTTAACAAAGAAATCCATCCCACTAAAATTTACAAAATTTACCCTTAATATTTATGATTTAACAATTGGCCAGAATGTGCAGCAAAGAGAAGAGAAAGAGAGAGGAAAGGGCAATAAAGGCATAGCCAGGGGTAGGGACAGGACAAAAAGTCTATGGGGGCAATTCCTCACTGTAACTGGAAGGTTCACAACGGGTTGGTAACAGGTTCTTGAATTGCTCAGTCAAAATGTAGTTGACACAAAATTGTACTGCTAAATGAAAGTTACTGCAAATATGTGATTGAAGGATCCAAATTCAGGATAATTATAACAGATTACTTCTGGTTATTTACACAAAGATGTAGAGGAATATATGCTGTTTGTCCGTTCATGCAGGTGGGCCTCTCTTGGATAAAGCTTGAGTTCCCCACATTCTTCTGGTGTTCGATTTCAAA
>PXIH01S0009036.1:12769-23077 GCA_003024985.2 Euperipatoides rowelli | reverse complement strand
GCCTACATTTTTTAATATTTTAAAAACAAATTTAAAAAAAAAAACAGAATTTCATTTTTTTAATATGAAATTGACTAGCCTAATAAATCATTTTAAAATTATAATTGATAAATCTAAAATTGTGATTTAAAATGTATCCTCCCCATAAACATGCTGTTAGTGGATTATTCTCTATCTCAGCCTAATTGATTTTGATATTTAACTAGGCATCCCTACAAAAATTGAAATCAGTAGGCTAGCTAAATCAGATTTGACAGTCTTCAGAAATATTTGGGGAAAAAAAAACAGCACTTGATTAAATTAAATCGTTTGTATGCAAGGTAAAAACCTGAATCCAAAGCAAAGGAAAACATGGAATATTATTTTTGTGTTTGAGAAGATAGTTATCGAGTACAATACTGATTAGTAAATGCTACATTTTATCAAAAAATACTAGTCTAGGAGACCCATTAAAAAAAATCAGTATTAGTTTAGGAATCATCTAGATAATTGTCCATAAACTAAATTGTGGAACACTTTCGGCTATCCACTTCTTTGAACAAAAATCTATAGCCTAGTCTATTTTACTTTTCAAAATATATTACTGTATTGACTTTTTTAAAAACCATCTAATTACCATACTCAGATATTTCCACAATTCAGTTAAACTTTTATAATTTTTTTTGTTTTAGCAATTTAGTATAAATCATTATAAAACATCTACACTATGCTTTTGACATCAGTTGCAACATTTAGTGATTCTAATCCTTAAGCTGTATTTTAAACAGTCAACTTCAATCATTTTGTAAAGGCAAATGACAAATTTTATTGCTACAAAAAAAAAATAATGCCATCAAAACTTGAGAAAGAGGGTTTAATAATTGCAAAAATCAACTTATTATTTTATAACTAATTCTGTTGTTTCCTCCACAATCTATTCTGTATTAAAATTATTTTATATAGCCTACTGTATCTGTTAAGCTAACTGTTTTATTTATAAATGCATTTAAATCCATTTCATGATCAAACCAATCTTGTCAACTGATCAACTATTGCACATGTTTTTGTTTATGCTAGCCTATTGTTTCAATTCTCGCCACTAGAGACAGTACGCTCTGGCTGGCTATTTAATTAACAAGCTGGAATGGGAGACTAGCGTCTTGATTTCACAGTTCTAATCCTCCTAAATAATAAAGGTGGTTTACGTGGTTTCAGTCGGAATTTAATGATATGAGCTGAGAAAAAATAATAATATAGTGAAAATACACATAATTATCAAATATTCTGACATACAGTGTAATAGGCCTAATTAAGTATTATAATACAAAAACATAAAATCTAGCCTGAAAGTCAATCACGTGATTTAATTTAGAAATTTTACTATCACCTGGTTAACTATCAGGCTAGATTTTAAGTTTTTATATTAGAATATATTAGTTATTATGTCAGAATATTTGATAATTATGTATATTTTCACTATATTATTAATTTTTGTCAGCTCAAATCATCAAATTCTGACTGAAACCACATAAACGACCTTTATTAATTGGGAGGATTAGAGCTGTGAAATCCGAGATCCAGACGCTAGTAATGGGAGAGCATCTTTCTCTTGCCTGCCAATTTCATCATCGTTTGTTTCAAATACAAATATGCCGGACAACAGCAGACTATAGTCCAGCAAGGTTGTCCCTGTTCCCTTCCTTCACCTATAGTAATTTAGATCATACTTTGAGGCAGGCAAGGAATTCCACTTCATTAATTTGCTATGTTCTTCAATGTGTGACCATGCAACCATTTTATACGCCGGGGTCAACCTGTGAAGAAAGTTGCTAATTATGTTAGGTCAAAAAGTGGAAAAAATATCATCCTATCAGTTTGTTTAAAACTATTTTTTTTTTATATTAAATTACCCTATATTCAGAAAAAATACATTAATTAGGCCTACATGACACTCTATTTTGTATATTTTGTAATTATAGCCTACTTTGACATTTAACCCTCTTCTGCATAAATGACAATCAATAGACCCAGTTTTAAAACCACATAAGCTGGACATTATTGATTTTTTAATTTGAGTAAGGCATTTCTTGTTATGTGTGGGTTATGTTGGAAGTCTGCGCATAATTCAAATTCGAGCAAATCAAGGATCATTATCCATAGGAAACAATATTAAATGTAAGAAATTGGTAAGTGATTAATCATTAAAAGAAAACTTCATTTATTTAATTCATGTGGCCAGTTTAAATGGAAAAAACAAAAACGGCTTTCATTTTAGAGCGAAATCATATGAAGAAATCTTGAAAATAAAACTGAAAACAATCATACCTCGCCCTTCCCAATCCTTAATGGGATTAAGTTATCACATTATTGTATTTTTTTTAATTATCATATAGGCCTTACAGTTTGATAATCTCATCTATTTTTTATATATAAGCATTTTTATCAGAGGAGTTTGAACATGTCACATTACATTATCTTAACAAATAATTTTCTGTAAAAATTTAATTAAGTTCTTTAAAAAACGGGTCATATTAAATGTCATAATATATTTTTTTTATTTCTAATACTAGGCTACAGTCTACATAGCCTAATAGTTTGGTCATCTCATCTAATTGTTTTTATATTTAGACCTATATGGATAAACTAAATAAATTTATCACACTAATTTGAATCTAGCAGCATTTGGCTATAGAGAAGTTATTGGTGGTTTTTATTTCTAATATGTTAACTTTAAAAATAGATTTCATTTAAGGTATTAAAATGTTATAAAATCAGCCGGTTTACATGATTAATTAGCAGATACCTATAGGTTTTCTAACATCCAATTGTGATTGTTTTATGGCCTAAAAAAAGTAGCCTATTGTAAAGGTAACATATGATAAGCTTTTCATTAACTGTTTTATATTCAAATAATAAGCAGGACTTTTTTTTGTCGTCATTTAAACAGAAAAACAAAGAAAGAAAAATAATTAAAACTTCTTGTGGCCTACTATTATAATGTTAACATAAGAAAAATAGAACAAGATAAATTATCCATGTACATCTCCCGAGCTCCGACAATAATTGCCAGTTGTAAACCTTGTATAGGCTTATTCCAAATAAAGGTCCATATAATTAGAAAAATGGTAGCTAGCAATTTAAAATTTGCATTATTCCAAAAATGTGTAAAATAAATTCACGCAAATCAAGAACAAGCTGTACAATCAAATGGTTCCAAATTATTCAAACATAATCCATTTATTTCCCCCATTTTGTTTTAAGAATTGTCTGCTAGGTAAAGTTTAAAGTGTATTATGAGCACTTGCTAATTTTAGGAATAGCTAAAATGATTTATTTTTACCTTAAAAGTCATGTTTAATTCATCACTTCTTCATATTCGATCAAATAGCCTAATTAAGATAATCTCACTTTATTAAGCCATTTTCAAATAATCCAAAAAGACTTTGTACGTCAGGATGACGGCACTGTTGTTTACGCAATGTAATCCTATACAAAATCTCGGAAATTTCGTCTAGCAGACCGCATTGAAAAAATATAGCCTACAGCCTACTGCAAAAATAAAATATCTTAAATAACTTAGCAATAATATTAACGGATCATTCAATTTTATTTTTTTTTTAACTCTTAAGATGGGTTTAAATGCAAAAAATGAACAAGCCCGACAATTATAACTTATAACACAGTACCTTATGCTGGAACTCAGACCTACCATTGTCATGCAGCCCAAAACCAGCCGATCTAAAGCTAATTCAATTAATTTTCTGGATTGATAAACTTAATTTGAGGTTATAATAAAGTTTATTAGATAAATACAGTACTGCATATTAAATTTTATGTAAATCAGATTTCTTATAAATAGGTTTAAAAGTTATGAATTTATTATTCAAGTTTTTCCATAAAAAAAAAAATCTTATGTTAGGTTGTTTACAAATGGCGAAAATTCACGCAAAACAACATGAGTCATGGCCGCAAATGGGTCTCGCTAGATTTAACAATTTTTATATTGAGATTTTTGATTCACTGTATTTTCTGAAGCTTTTCTGGTGAAAAATTGAAATTGAATTATACAGCATTTTTGGGGGTTTTTTTTTCCTTCTGTAGGCTATCAATTGTTTGATAACTTAAGCTTACGTTGTTTCCTGATTGACAGATTCAGTGATGAAATTAAGCTGCAAATAAGTTACAGACACATATCAAATTTCACAAAGTTGTAGTACAAAAGTATTTTCAATGCGGTCTGTTAGCTAGGTTGTTCTTTACTAACCTTGGTCTGCTAGACCAAATTTCCAAGATCTTTACACTATGAGTACAGTGCCTAAACATCGGCACCATCATCCTGATGTGTCCTGCCATAGGAAGTCTCTTTGGGATTATTTGAAAATGGCTTAATAAAGTGAGGTTATCTTAATTATTTGATTGAATATGAGGAAATGATGAATTAAACATGACTTTTAAGGCAAAAATAAACCATTTTAGCTTTCCTTAAAATTAGCATTCATAATACATTTTACTAGTAAATTCCTTTTAAAATAACCAATTTTCTCATGACCCTTCAAAAAATATAATAGGACTTCACCCTTCTTAAGTTTGATAGTTAAAGCTTTCTTTTTTTTTTAAGATTCTCATTTAGTTGAACCTTATTTTTTTTTTCTTTCTCTCTTTACAAATCCATTGAGGGAATTGAATTTCCAGTTTGACCTTTACTCATTTTTTTTCTCCTCTGAAAAAAATATTCTTTATGATATAGGCTATAAGCTATTGCTTTTGACAGGATAAATATTAAGATCACCATTTGGGATATAATTTGAATTGTCTATGATAAATTGACACCATTTTAGCTTGTCAAAATATAAATGACTTTTTAAATGACACTGCATGAAAATTATGTTTGGAAAAACATTTCAAATTGTCTCTATAAATAATTTTGTTTTTTTTAAAAGAATTTACTTCAAGTCCTGTTGAAACTTGGCTAAATTCCACCTTAATTAGAAATTAGCTATTTGGTGGCCTATTTAATTTAATGAATTAATGTCCATCCTCAAAATTGGAAATTATATAAGCCAATGTCTAGTGTCTACATTGTTACATTTTTTGAGTAAACTTAAGGATTATTTTAAATTTTTTTCTGGTTGAACTTCATTTCACAGTATGGCTTTGTAATTGCTATCATAGGCTACCTTTTAAATATTTTTCGAAGAAATTGAAAGGATTTATGGTTATTTTGTCATAATAAAATCAATTCAAATGAGGGCAAATGCATAGCACTTAGGCTAATTCTTATGCATGCTGTATTGAGGCGGGGGAAGGTGATAAATGCTTTAAAAAATTAATATGAGTAGGCTACCGGTAGCCTATATAAAATAATAGTAATAGTGAATCAATGCATTTTTGTCATTGTCAATGGATAATGCAAGACCCTTCTGACATATTTCAGCCCTTATATCATGGATTGATACTAGTTAAATAGCTATCAATATTTTGCCGAAAAAGTTTTGAGAAAAAATTGTTGCGATAATGGATAAGGTCGGCCATGATTTAAGCAGGCAGGACCGACAACTTTTATAGCTTGAATCTAAGCATATGTAAGCTATATAGTGTTCACTCGTTCAAGTATTTAAGTGACCATCAAATTAGTAAGCATTTACATTTTGCAGTCATATTAAAAGGCTAAAAAAATGTTACTGTATATTGTAACATAAAATAATTTAATTAGATTATTTAGTTTAGAAATGCCGGTATAAGTTACATTTATCTAAAACAGCATTTTACAATACACTTGCAGCTTCAGAAAGATATAATAACATTCAAGGAAAAAGCGTTCTTAGCTGGAAATTTTTAAGGTTTGTCCGTATAATTTATTTAAAACAGTTGCAAAACCGACCTGTTTCAACTATGCTAATATAAGATTTTGTGAATTTTTAAAAGAGTTTGGCTTTTAAAATAAATATAAATTAAAGTTAATAAATGCTTGGCTATATTACCTTGGAATGAAAAAATAAAGTGTCAGTTGTGGTGAATACGAATTTCTGCCTATCTGCAAAAGCTAGAAATAAACACTATTTTCACTGTAGATTCCTTATTTGCTCGCTTGATGTAGTTATCATCCTGTGATGTTATTTCCTGTTATAATGGAGGCACCCTTTTCCAGCCACCAAAGAGAATTTATTTTCAAAATATATAGTTTATCATTGGGATGAAAATTTAAGAAAACTTAACTTACATCTTTATTTCAAATTTATTTCAGGAAAAGTGTGCACCCACTTGATAAAGAAGGGACCAATGTATATTTTTAAAAAAAATAGGCTATTTTGTTTTTAAGTTTACTCCTTCAAGTTTTTCACAATTGATTTTTGATTAGACTAGCCTACTTGTATATGCCTTAATAAAAATTAAATCAGCCATATCCAACACGTGACACTTGGGCTGCATGTGACNCAATTGAAGTTTTTCTGCTGTTCTTCTGAAGTGTGCAGCTACCTATATAGGCTAGTTTGCATTTTGTTATTCATAAATTTAAAAAAAAATCTTATTTCACGCAATTGAATTTAGCGAGTAAAAAGCCATGAGCGATTAGATTGTGGGTGTGTCCGATATCAGCCGATGACAAACCATTGAAGGTAAGTCCTGTATGCAGGGCACAGTTTGGCAGTTATATTTGAAATTCAAAGCGCAATAAGCGCTCACATTTCAAGCAAACATAAACTTGATTCCAAATTCCATGAAGAGACTGATTCATTGTGTGCCAACTCTGCTGATTCATGCCAATCGTTACAGCACAGATCCGATCTGAGTCAGTGGGTGGCATTGTTTTATTAACTGAAGCAGTCTATTTCATTTGCATCTATAAGATGCGGGTGTTTTTATTATTGTGATTAATTTTTTGGCTATTTTTATATGTGTGGCCCACAATAGACCAGTAATATTTTTATTTTTCAGCTTAACAAACAATTTCGGTTGGGCATAGCTAAATTAAACAGACCACAAAATAAAGTTTTCCAATATTATTTTAATCATTCTCAACGACACACTTTGGATAAATCCTGTCAAACTAGCAGAGGGGGGGGGTGATGATTTTAATATTTAAAGCACAAAATTTTAAAAGATTAGCTAGACCGTCACCTACAAGGACTTTTACTGGTCTTTTGTTAAGACAACACACATCCCTGTCCAAAGCGGGACTCAAACCCATAATGCCATTTGAAGTAAGTCAGCCGCTTGCCAATTGGTCTTTACAAGAGCGTAGTGAGTGGCCTTCACAAACAAGCACCTAGAAACTGGAAGTCCTAGTATTTAGTCACATGATCAAGATGAATAGCAGGCTTATTTTTTTATTTATATACAGTCCTAACCTTACCCTGAACTGTAACTCCAACTACGTGTTAAATCCACTATGCCCCAAACCTATGATCATCTATAAGTGAAATAGTTGTTTTTGAACTATTTCGATAATTTTGACACGACTTCCGTCAGCCCTTTTCATAATGACGAAAATACATGCGCAGATGTTAAAAACGTTGTAGAATGGGATTAGACCTTCCAGTTTTTAGGTACTTCTCTTCCTAATTGTTCAATTTTTTTGTTACGGTAATTTGAAAACAGTTCTATTTAAAAAGGATCTCTAACATTAACGCCACCCTGACCCGATGAATACAAAGGATCACTAACCTTAATCTCTTCCTGACCTGAAGGCCAAAAGAAAATTTTTTAAGTCTTAAACGTGTGCAAATACAACTTTTAGTATGAAACATGCGTAATGAACATCTGCTAAGGGCACTCAGTGGGCTCTTACTTGAACCATCGTAGAAGCACATAACTTTATAAGTTGACTCCAAATTCATAAATCCTATAATACATTAAGTTGTTACCATTTTCCTCCTTTTCAGCACACTTTCAAAAGGTAATAAAAGTGGAAAAAAATGATCCATAAAGAGTTGAGGCAGGATCATCCATAGTTTAGTTTTTTTTTTCTCTCTTTTGAAAATGAAATTTGATTTTCAAGTGTCTATTTTGATCACCAATTCTGATTTGTCATTTGAACTCTGCCTCTGCCCTAGTTTATAAATGATAGACTTTCAACATGTTATCAAAACGTCAAACTTGGTTCATTATTATGTGTTAAATAGCTAGAACCAGCTTACACAATAAATCAATAATTTGAATACTGTTGATAAAATATGTAATTTAAATTTTATTTCTTGTTTATTGTTGTCATGGAAACTATAAACAATGTATACTGTATATTGTATTTTTTAAAAAAAATTTAAATAATTTAGTCTTGATTTTATCTATGATGTGTCACAGATTTTGAATTGGTTGATTTTTTAAATGTCACAACTGAGAAGTCCTGTTTCTAAGGATACCAACTTTATTTTTATAAAGTATTCATAAGTATAATGCGTGGCTACCTGGAATGTAAACAGTGGCCTCCAATGTTTTCAGACCTGATTTCATAAACAGATTTTAATTAAATGCCTACAGAAAAAACTAAAAGTAACATATGTTTAATAGAGATAATTATATAGTCTCTCTATCTTATATTATTAATGAATGCAAATTTAATTTTTTTTATATATTATTTTTACCTTCTGCAATGCATTATCAAAATGCATCTATCAAAGTAAACAGAACAAGTTTGCAGCTGGCTATCAAATTGAATATGCTAGGCAAATTAGGTTTGATTTATTACCAGTATTACTATTTAATTTATGGTTAACAATTAACTTATTCAAATGTGGTCATTTAAAATTGAGGTTTATACGTGGAAAGGGAAAAAATAATATTGTTTTGGTCTAAAATGAATGAAAAGGACAAAATAACAATTTATAATTTTTGTTAACGCAGTTTTATCTTTTTTGTGTGGAGTTTTTTTTTTTTTTTTTAAAGTACTGTACTGTACTACCAAAACAAAAAAAAAAAAATCCGTTTGATTTTAAAATTTGAAACTACAATGTAAAAAAAAAAATAGTTTTAAAAATCCAAAATATGAATCATTGCGTAGACTCTTAATTTTACATTGGAAGACAGTATTTTGTGATAAATAGTCTTAACAAGCAGGGGCGGACTGGGTCGGTAGGTTGGAGGGACATTTCCTACTAGGCCAAGAGGCTAAGTAATTTTAATAGATTAATATCATCGTTCTTATGTGCAAGAAGTTAACTGCTAACCTGCTTTTATAAAAAAAAGAGGTGGCTGGAATAGAATAGTTTTTATGTAATCATTTTTCTCATCATACAAGTTGCTGAAAAACATTCAAAAGCTTATTTATATAATTATTTAACCTATTCACTCAAAGTTATATTCAGGGGGGGGGGGGGGTAAAGGGGTCTGGACACCCCTAATTTAAAAATCTATTCCAACAGTCCAAAAAAAAAAAAGATTAAAATCAAAACCCCAAAAATAATTTTCTGGAATTGCCAATCTTGCAGCTTGAAATTCAGATATTTTTTGGGGGGAGTGGGGATGTTTGAACCCCCCTCTTCCCAGCATACACCCTTGGTATGCCACAAGGTTACACTTAGTTGGAATGGATACTACCATTCCAAAGAGTAGCTATTTATTCCCTTCCCTGGTTTGGTGTTGGAGTGGTGGTGGCCACTCCAGGATCTATTCCTCACCCTGTATTCTTCCTGCAGCCAGTTTTTTTTTGGCATAGGCCTATATTGTTTGTCCAGAGAGTTGCTGTTTTGTATTATTTCTTTCTTTTACATTCTAGTCTAATAAACCGTTTAGACTTTATTGATTTCAGTCTGCTTTTATTTTTTATTTTACCAATCAGCAGTTCACAGGGATTTATTGAACATCGACCAAGTCTAGCACAAAGCTATAAACAGCAAACTATTTGAAAAGAGATATAAGCCTACACGATGCACAGGTATTGTATACTATGTGCATAGTAGGTACATAGTATACAATATGTTATATATAATGGTGTGGCCCTTCTTATTCATGAAGAGAAATAAANTAAATAAAAGCATTGATTTTCTCGTAGCCTACTATATTATATTTTTTTTTATTAACTTTACTTTTTTTATTGGTTATTTTTATTTTTATTTAATAATTTATTTCAATTAGTATGCTAATTCTTTTCTGCATACCGTCTTGATGGGATGGCTCAATCTGACAATGTCGATCGCACCTACAGAGCCATTCTACTTCTAGTTGCCATGTCTTAAGCCACATTTACACTGGTGACTTTTCCGGAACACGTTCCAGAATGTGATGCGAGTATTGACCAGTGTAAACAAACAACCAAATTCTGTTCTGGAACAGAATACCGAAACCTATACCGCAATGTTCAGATTATAGGTTTCTGTTTCGATAGATGCCTCA